>VDFB02091979.1:196438-312817 GCA_007258455.2 Sequoia sempervirens | reverse complement strand
CTGTTTGGTCCAGGTACAGCCCCGGGTACTCAAACACAGTAACATAGGTTTTTATGAAATCTATCATGACATATGCTCAATCTTCACTGCCTATTGATCTTACTTGTTTATGGCTCCAACCAGCTTTCTTGTTCTAATTTAGTTATATCAATACCGTACAAGAGAAACCAACCTTATCTTCAAAGAGAGTAAAATTTCAAGTGATTCATCATCCATCGGGTAGGCTAATAGGGATATTATCCACAAAGATGGTCATCATTATTCTAATCTAGGAGTTTAAGGTAGAACAACCTTTGCAGGAATCAAAACAGCGGGAGGGATACCTATGTTCTTCCCAAATGCTTGGTGGAAGATGGGCATTAGCTATACATTACATATCACTGATACACCTATTCATCAAACTAAAGGTTTGATATATCATAAGGACATATTTACCATAAAATGTGACAGGAGTCATTGTCTTCATATATTGCAGTTTTAACCTTCACAAGTTCAAGGGAGAATCTACAATATATGAAGACAATGACTCCTATCACATTTTATGATAAATATGCTTTTATGACATTAGTTCTTTATTTTGATAAATGGGAGCATGAGCTCAGATGTGTAGTCTGCCCTCCAAAATTTATGAAACTCTTCATTTAATGTTCTCTCATTCTTGTAGAGAATCAGAGTAGTTGTATATTTGAAGGAAGCATGGTCCATGTTTTTAACTACCATTTTGATATTTTTGTAATATATGCAAAATTTCTGTATCTGTACGGCTTGAAAGTATTAGATGGATGTACAATAATTGGGGATTTTATAGGTCTTTGTTACCTTTTTTTATAACTTTTCTGAAGTTTATCCTCCGGGCTCCATTGTGGCTTAGGTTTCCCAGGTTTAGGCTGGGATAAAGCTTTGTTTTAGTCAATGTATAGTTAGATTACAGGGTTAAACTATTTTCTCACATATTAACTCATCATAAGAATATCACATAGCTGGAATCTTGTAGCACATTTTCCACGTTTGTGCCTGTGGCACTTAGATTGAGCGTAATTATGGCTAAGTTGTTTCTTTGTTTAGTTGTTTATGATGAAGACATCACCTTCAGTATATCTTTCCTATTCACAAAACCACTCCTTGGAAATTCATATGACAAGAAGCACTTCATCATGAAATGAGTGTGTACTTGAAGATGCTAGGCATACAACTTCAATTTGTTTAGTGGAGGTTTTTATTTCTACGGTAGCAACATTTTAGGTGTCTTAGCTTTGTCAACCTTTTTCCAATCGTCGTTGCTTCTTAAAATGCCCAATTTTTTATGCAGTTCACACATTTCTTCATAGTTCTTCCAAGAGATTTAGATTTATCTCTATATTTTTTATTTTTTTTCTTTGACTTGTTTTTATTTCTCTCTTGCAGACTAACTCATGCAAATGAGGCATCCTTTATTAGATCCTCCATGAATTTTCATCTCATTTATTCTAATAACAATGATGCAGTTACATCCATGAGCTTTAATTTAGACGGTGTACTACTAATAGCCATAACAAGTTTATTGCACGAATCTGGCAAATAGCTTAACAAAATAATGCATTTATCTTCATTCATTTTAACATCAACTAAAGCTTATTGACTTACAACAATTCTAAAAACATTCAAATGCTCTGTCATAGAGTAAACAGTTTTCAAATAATGGGTTGAAAACCACTCAAAAGGGCCCATTTTTTCTTTTTTCCTCTAGGGTTTCCACCTTTGAACCCCCTCATGGGCACTGCTAGCCTCCAATATCCCCAAGCTAAGGGGCTTCAAGCACTTCCAAACTCCCCATTGTGGCAAGGTGTATAATCTATAAGAGGTTTAAACATATCCAACAGTGAATAAAGTCTTGTATTTCTCAGACTCTTTTCTTAGGATATGGTTATATCTATAGAATTGATTCATCATTGACATCAAGTTTGGACTAATGATCCTTTGTGACAAATGGTCCATATTAGGAATCAGATAATTGTCTTTCAATGGCATATTGTTCAAGTTCTTGAAATCAACATAGAACTTAATATCTCCATTCTTTCTATTTGGCACCCAAGAGGAATATTATGATATGCTATCCTCTTGGCTTTAGCAATTCCTTTAACTTCCAAGGGGTTAGAAAAGGATCAAGGAGCCTCTCTTTTGTCTAAATATTGTGACATCAGATTGAAAGGGAATTTTAAGTTGAAAACATATAACATCTAAAAGCCTTAAACTCATTATGACTGAACGAACCAATTATTGCATCATTTGATCAGCTCAATGAATCCTTTTTTACTCCATCTCAAAAACAGATTCTTTCCAATTTTAACAGTTTTAAGGGCTCTTACATCCCCTAGATTTATCTCTTCAATCTCTTGGCAATTGACTGGTTTACTCCTAAGACTATCTCTTATCATAATTGCTTGTAAGAGCAACACACTTGTGGTATTTCTCTTCTCCACAACCAGATCTCTTATTCTCTATTTTCTGCATTTCGGCATAAGGTTCCCAATCCAATATTTTATAGAGTTATCCTTTTAATTCGTGGATCTATTATAACATTTTCATAATTGACTGAAATGATCAATACTAGACAATGTTTTTGATTAGATAACCAGGGAAGGGCCCTGATCCCATAGTTACAGTAACAGACCAAAAAGGAGTAGAGAGAGGTGGGAAACAACACCACCATCTAACCAAAAAACAGCATCAGATTTGGCACGCAGGCCAAAATTTAAAAGTATAACCATTGTCCAGCCATTATCAATCAAAAACGTAAAGTTTTTACCAGCATACTTCAATCTACAAAGACCATTAATTAAATCAACAGTATTCTAGGTGGTATTCCACCAAACCTATATAAATTAATAGAACAGTCCCAAATATGATTAAAAGACAAAAAGCCCATAAAAAAACAGCAGAACCGCAAAACAAACCATTAACTCGCTTTCTTTAATAGGTCCCCCACTCTCCCATGAGAGCAATGTATTCACACCAGTTAGGGCCCTCTGTTTCATCCAATAACTTCAGGGTATCAGTTTTCCCCTGTTTCTTCAGTTTCCTAGTAAGCTTCGTTTCACCAGAAGCCGCTCCAAGCATCGCTTTTCTCATCAACCTGTTAGTTACTCTCATGAGAGTAACTAACGCCTTATCCATGTCTTCGAATTGTACCTGCAAGAAAGTTAGTATGCTTTTTAAAAACTCATTACTAATATCCTTAGCTTTGTTCTCCATTCCAGAGAACCCAACATCCTGCTCATTCCCAACCTCAATCTTATCCTTAGAAGGCTCCACTTGCTCCTCCTGTTCCTCCTCTTTTTCCTCCTCCGAACCATCCTCCCCCATCTCATAGGCAGTGTCCTCAAATTCCAAGTCTTCAGACTCTTCTTCTTCCCGAGCTTCGAAATCTTCATACCCTAGGTCCTCCTCATTCACAAACAATTTTTGTTTTCCCTTTTTCTCTTTCGAGGCCACCTTCGCCAGATGAGCTGACCTTCCTCCACTACCACCACTCCCTTGCCCTTGTAAAATTTCTTTTGCCTCCATTTGGTTCCCTTCCTCAGAGATACAAATTAAATCTCTAGGATTAATGTCACGTCTGGTTTTCTTAGCTTTAAGGGGTTCCAACAATAGAGGAGAGTGTTTTCTCTTTTTAGGCGTTGCTCTAATGAGCTGTAATTCAAAGCTTCTCAAATCCTCACTCTTTTGCGACAGAGGGGTAGAAGGATTAGACACATTAGCCACAGGGGAGTTGCTTTTAGTAGGGATTAGCACACGCCTAGTAGCAATTGCAGGAGGGTGGTGAGGAATTTGTTCATCAACCGGGAGTTCATCAGCATTAGGGTTTTCCTCCTTCGGCTGTTCCACATTTTCCTCATCAGACCAGTCAGGGTTCTCATTCCTAGCATTTAAAGGATTGCCATGAGGATTTAGGGCTAGGGCATATTTATACAATGTGAGCATAAGACCCTGGTGGAGGGGAGGGCTAACTCCTTTTTCAATGTTAAGCTGCAAGGAGGACAACAAGTAAAATGGCAAATTGATACGCTCCCCATGCCTAATATGGTTTGACAGAGGGAAGTGATACGCATGAACCGACCCTCAAGAGTAAAATAACACATTACAAATAGACTCACAAGAGCAAAAGGAGGAGGGAGTTCGAGTCTGGCATACCCATTCTGGAATCACTTGAGATTTTTACCTTCATGAAGAAATTTATCAACAAACCTTTGGTAGTCCACTCCACTCTTTTTTAGCAACTTTTAGCCCAAAATTTTGCAGACCCATAGCTTCAGCAATGAAATGAGTGGTGACCTCGAACTTCACAGCGCCTATAGTGACACTACCTTTCCTCTAGGAGTTGGTGAATTTCGCCGTTAAACTCTCATTGTAACCTTTGATAGATTGGAAGAACGAGACCATACCCACATTCTCAAACATCCTCCAGAGGTCCACATCTGTTTGAGGGCTTGGCAGTTTGGCGGCTCTGTTATTTTCCTTGGTCCGCCCATTTTACTCTACAGATTCTTATGCTGTGTCGGGATTTTCTTCATACTCACTCCCACAATCTGCTTTCTTCCCTGAATGTAACCAACACTTAAACACCAAACAATACTTAGAACCGATATAGAATGACAATTCGAGAAGTTTCTTATTAAGAAAGCCAACTTCACATTTCCCAAAACCCAAAAATCATCATTAATCTTGCAAGCATTTACATCCTTAATTAAATTCATTCCTTTCCCCACTATAGAAATACGGGGATTACTGACAGAGGGCTTTTCGGCACACATAGAAATGACAACCTGTATCAAATCCAATAACTTCATGTGATTATTGAACATCATCTTTAAAGGGAAATTAATAAAATTATCTCCCAAGATCCTCCTATACCATCCCGTACTCCATATGCCATCATTACACAGAAAGCTCAACGGCACCACTTGGTACTCATTAGTCTCGCATACAACTAACCTATCAATTTTGCATGTGATATTTATTTTCAAATTTTTCATTAAGGATAACATCTCTTAAAGTCGACGACATGTTTCCATTGGTCTAATGTATCCATCCCCTACAGCTCAGCGCCACATTGGCCACACAATCAACAACTTTCTTCCCTTCCCTATACACATGTTGAACTTGATAGATATTAAATTTTTTTTAATAACTTTGCATCAGTCTATAATATTTTTTATTTCCCACGGAGGAGCAGTTTCTTCGTTTAGGATGTCCACAATTAGCTTAGAGTCCCCTTCAATGATGACATTTTTGTACCCCAGTTCCTTTAGAAAATTGAAACCTCCAAGAGTGGCCATTGCTTCGGCTTTGTTGTTAGAGCGGACACCCAAATTCACTCCAAAATCCATAATACAATCACCTTTATCATTTCTTACCAGACCTCCAGCCCCAACTTGTCCCGGGTTGCCTTTTGAGCACCCATCAAATTTACACTTAACCCAATTTTTCAGCGGAGGACTCCAAACAATACCCATTCTGTTAAGCATCTTTGACCAATTAAGATTGGTTAAGTCCCTCCTTATTCCCCAATTTTGTTTCATCCTCATTTCTTTGTAATTCGGCCAGGTGTTGGAGAAGTTGTATCTTCTAGCCTCAAGGTTTTCGTTAATTTAGATTTTAATAATCTGACTTACCTCCCAGCTGCTTCTCTCCACATCTCTAAAAATTCTATTATTCCTCTCCTTCCATAAACCCCTGGTAACAAATGGAGGAACTTGATTCCATAGGTCCACAATAACATTATGTGAAAAAGGGCAATTTGACCAACCTTCAATAAAAAGCTTCATAGAATTGGGAAACACCCAATCAGAAGACAACAACTGCAGAAAGCAAGACCATACTTCCCTCGCATAATGGCATTGAAAGAAAATATGAATTATCGACTCCTCTTCCTGCTTACAGAGTGAACATTTGTTTACCAACTGGAAGCCTCTCTTAACCAGGTTGTCAATGGTGAGAATTTTGCCATGGGCAGCAGTCCACCAAAAATAATTAATTTTTGGAACAAGATTCTTTAGCCACACCCTATCCTAGAAGTGATCAGGAACAACAACCTGGGCCCTCACCAGATTTTCGTAGGTCTTTTTAACCGAGAAACAGCTAGAAGAGCTGCTTTTCCAGAGCCACTCATCCTCCCTTTCTCTATCGAACCACTTAGCCTCCCCTATCAAATTATGCAGATTGATGAGCATTGGATCCCAATTCACCTGTCTTTGACCTCTCAAATTATTTCTCCTTAATAAAGTGTTGAACTCCTTCCCTTTGGGTTCCTCCTTGTCCCAATTTATATAATCACACCTTTTTGCCACAAATTTTGTTTAAGCTAAGCTTGAGAGGATTCAAATCATCATAGGCTAATAGAGTGGAATTCTCTATCCAAGGATCCTTCCAAAAATCCGTATTATTCCCATTCCCTATTCTCTTCCTTGCCCCCATCTTCAGCACATTCCTCAACCTCACAAGATGGTTCCATAAGGCTGAACCATGAGGTAGATCCAATTGTGAGAGAAAATAGCCAGGATTCCTGTTCCTTAAGTACTTAGCTTGAAAATTTGTTACCTAGTCTTTGAAGCCTTCCAGAAGATTCCAGCCAATTTTGGCTGTTAAAGATTTGCTTAGCATTGAAATTTTTCTCATCCCTAGACCCCCACATCTTTTAGGCATACAAATTTTATCCCAGCTGACTAGAGACAGTCTGTTTTTTTCTTCCATTCCTGACCACAAAAAAAATTGTTGAATCTGTTCAATCTTCTCCCCAATATGAGCAGGGATTTTAAACAGGGATAGGTAAGGCTTTAAGGAGTTGAATTTTGCGCGCCAAACTTAGGAGCTTCCCCTTCCATCCTACCAGTTTGTTTTGAATTCTCTCTATCAATTGATTCCAGTAATTATTCTCCAATTTCTTAGAAAACAAAGGGAGTTCCAGGTAGGCATCAGGTAAGTCAGCTTCCTTGACATCCCACAATTTTTTTCACTCTATCCTTTATTGTTGATCAGTGTTGAAGAAGTAAACTTTGCTTTTATCATAGTTTATGCACTGACCAGAAGCAACAGCATAATCATTGAGGACTTGTTTCCATAAACTGCTTCCCCAACTGAAGCTTCCCCAAACATTAGAGTATCATCAACAAACTGTTGATGGGAATCGGGCTTGAGAGAGGAGGCGACTTTCACACCTTTGAGAGCTTGTGAGTCCACCAACTTTTGAATATTCTGCCCAAAACTTCAGCAACAATGATGAACAAGTAGGGAGAAAGAGGGTCACCCTGCCTAAGCCCATGACCACAGGAAAAGAATCCTTGAGGAACACCATTGACCAGGACTGAACACATGGGGGAAGTAACACAAGCAAAAATCATCTTAAGGAATCTACTAGCAATCCCAAATTTTTTAAGGACAACAAAAAGGAAAGCCCAGGAGACCCTATCATAGGCCTTGGAAATATCAATTTTGAAGGCCATCCTAGGGTTTTTTGAGTGATCCATAGAGTGAATTATTTTGTGGGTAGAAATAATAGCATCAAGAATGTTTCTACCTTGAACAAAACCTTTTTGATTAGAGGCTATCATTTTGCCAAGCACCAGTTTGAGTCTAAACACTAAAATTTTGGAGAAAATTTTATAGAGCGTGTTGCAAAGGCTAATAGGTCTATAATCTTTAATAGCTTAGGCATCAATAGATTTAGGAATAAGAGCTATAAAGGTAGCATTCAAATGATTCAACAACCTACCCGACCTAAAAAAATCCCTTACAGCATTAAAGAGATCAATTTTAACTATATCCCAGTAAGTTTGAAAAAAAGTTGGAGGGAATCCATCAGGGCTAGGGGCTTTGAAGGCACCAAAGGAGAAAACAAATTTTCTGACTTCTTCCATAGAAACAACATTAGTCATCACCTTTAAGTCTAAATCTGAAATTACATTAGGGATAACTTCAAGAAAGTCAGCATTTACCTGATGAGCATTGCCAGGATTCATAAGATAAAAAGATAAGAAGTTAATAGCTTCCCTAGCAATATCTTTTTCATTGGTCACAATAGAACCATCCTCTTTCACCAACTATCTAATTTTGTTTCTGCTTTTGTGTTTGAGGGTGGATTGGTGGAAGAATTTTGTGTTCCTATCCCCTTTCGTCAACCATTGGACCCTTGACTTTTGTTTCCAGAAGATTTCCTTCTTTTTGTTTATCTTATACCATTGGGATCTAAGATCTCTTTCCTTCGCACAAATCTCTTCATCCACTAGGCCAATCTCCATAATAACGTGAACCTCTTTTAAGCTTTTTCCTAGGGTATTCTTTATCTCAAAGATGTTGCCAAAGGTCAGCTTATTCCACCCTTTCACTTTTTGCTTAATTTTGTGTAGCTTTTCTGCCAAACAGTACATCGGAGTACCTATTATGGGTTCCTCCCACCAAGATTGAACTAAAGCAGAAAAATCCGGGTGGAGGCCCCACATTGCTTCAAATCTGAAAGGGAAGGACCTCTATTATGGTCCAAATTTCTTTTCAGCACCAAAGCATTATGATCAGATCCAAACCTTGGTAGAGCAAAAAGAGAAAGGAATTGGGAAATATCCTAGTTAGCAAAGATAAAGAATCTATCCAATTTAACTTGGATTAGATGGCTTCCATTCCTCTTGTTAGACCAGGTATACTTAGTTCCTTGGAGGGGGATATCAATTAGACCTGCCGAATGAATGAACTCAGCTAGCTCCATCATACTATTTGAGAAATCATCCAGCCCTCCAAACTTTTTTGAAGGTAGGAGAGAATTAAAATCCCCTCCAAGCATCCAATGGTCATCACTCCTATCAGAAATAGCTTCACTTAGCTGTTCCCACAACAAAACTCTGTCTCTGCTTGAATTTGGGGCATAGATATTTACAAGATTCCATTTCTCTTGAGAAACAATGTCTTCTAGAGTAATCTCAAGACTATTCTTACTCGTAGAATGCAGAGAGCCTTTCAATTTAGAGGGATTCTAGAGAGTAGCAATACCACCTGAAGCACCTTCAGCCTCACTAACAAAGTAATTAGCTCCTGGCCAGATACTAACAATAGCTTTCTCAAAGGTCTCTTTCTTCATCCTTCGTTTCTTGTAAAAGTAGGACATCCACTTTGTTATCAAGAATGCATGATTTAACCAAAAACTGTTTATAGGGACTTTTAAGGACCCTTATGTTCCAGGAGATGTACTTCATTGAAAAAACAGAAACACCCCCACCTCCATCCTAACCTAGCCCCCCATACTACTTCCTCTTGGGCTTCGATCCCGCGATCGAGTCCAACGTTCTCTGTTTTTCAGCTGCCACATCCCTCACAATATCCTTAATTCTTGATTCCTTTTGGGAGGGTTTTCCCACCTTATTGCCCCCTCCAACATTCGCTTTCTTTTTCTTTTTGCTTTTCGTAGTGGCTTGTGACCATCCCTTCTCATCCTCCTTATCACTAGACCCTTGAGGAAAGCCAAGAAGGGTCAGTGAATCGCTTAGATTTTTTGCACCAAGATGAGATACAAAATTAACCTCCTCCAGAGATGGGGTTGTTTCGTTCAGAACATACTCTCCCTCTTCCAAGACTTAATCAACACCATGATTTTGCTCCCTCACCTTCAGAACCGGTACATTCATCACCAACAGGGGATCCTCAACTTGGACCTTCTCCTAAATTGTTCTTCCCTTCTCATTTCCTTCAGGGAAGGAAACCTTGGAGTGGGAAGGGAAGAAGTAGGAGCAGCCACATTGAGGTTCAGGCCTCCCAACTCATTTACTTTGACTAGAGGTTCAGACCCTACCATCGTTTCAAGATCTTGATTATCCTTGAGAAGGGGAATAGACACCTTCTGGGGAGAAGTAGAAGAAGGTTGCACACCAGAAGCCATAGCCTTAGACGAGTTGTCCTCTTTTGACATTTTACCTCTAGCTTTGGATCCCTCACCTAAAACCACACAAGAATCAATTAGATGGCCAAACCGCTTACATTGCTGGCAAAAGAGGCAGGCATTTTCGTACTCCAGGGGTTGAGTCCAGTTACCAAACTTAGACTTCAGCAATATTGAGGAGGGTAGTACCGTATTAACAGCCACATTAACACATTCAAGCATACACCAGCCTCAACCATTCCTGGGTTATCTTATCTATGGCCAGGAGGCTCCAAAAGGTGTTCACAATGCCCTTTAAAATTCCCTTCTCCCAAAACTCCAGAGGAAGGCCTAGAAGGCGAACCCAAGTTGGCGTAGAGGCCCCCAAATCAGCCAACGGGTCAAAACCCAATTTCCATTTGCATAGTGAAAGAAATTTTTTAAAACTTGGGTCAAAAGCCCAAGGACCCCCAGTTAAAACTTTCAGCATATCTTCGTAAATCACAAATGAAAACAGAAATATACCTTTGGGCATTGCATTTATGGTGACGCTGCCCTTTAGGTTCCAGGAGGATGCAACCCATTGACGAACAAGTTAAATAATTGGCCTGTATGCCAAAAACTTTCCAACCAGAGCCATTTTGAGGTTATCCATTGCCTTCAGCATGAGGACCTCGGGGACATCTACTTCCCAGCCAGTAACCGAGCAGGAAGCAGATTCCACTAGTCTTTTAGATTGGGTTGGCGAGTTAGACCCCACCAATTTGTCCACGTAGGAAGCTGGAGCTTCCTCGAAAAAAAAGAACTTAGCTTGAAAGTCGGAGAAAAGGGCGACTTACCAAAGATTCCCTCCGTCTTTTCCCCAGGGGAAAGAACTGCAGTACGAGGAGGGGATGTCTTATCAAAAGCAGCCAGATTGGCCACTGCCACTGTAGGCACAGCGCCAGGAAAGGGGACAACATCCTTGGAATTGGGAGCCTTTCCGCGCCGCCACCCCGCCCTCGTTCCTCCCCCCTCCTTGGGCTACCCATGAAGCAGTCTAATCAAAAACAGTGCCGGAAATTTAAAAAGCAGCCAGCATGGGAAACATCACAGTAGAGCAGAGCAGAGCCGAGCCCAAGAATACTTTTGTATCATAATGCTTTGGTGCTGAAAAGAAATTTGGACCATACTACTAGACAATGTTACGATTCTTAAATTAAACATTTCTTATCAGCAAATGTTTGAAAAATGATAAGCTGTAAGCACAGATTTATTATTTGACAGCTGGTAAAGTAAACATCAAGCTTTGTCTTAAATTTGAACAGCATTGTAGAAATAATAAAATGTTAGTTTTGCTCAATCTACGTAGTTGACACTTAGGTTTATTTTGAATATTTCCATAGCTTAGTACATCTTCTGTTTGGTTCTTGCCTAGTGTGTCTATCTTATTGGTGCCACTTTCTTAGATTGCTTTCTTAAATTTTAGTTACTCGTTGAATCCACATTGATAAAATTTTGAATTTTATACGTAAAAAAATTAAAAGATACCTTAGATATGTATTATCTATTGCTTTTGGTTCACTTCATGAAAATAAATGTTTTTTTATGATCTTTTAACAGGAAACAGATAATTTTTCTTACAATGCAGGCAATCCAGTGTTTAGGTGGGAATGGTTATGTGAATGAGTATCCTACTGGGCGTCTATTAAGAGACGCAAAATTATTTGAAATTGGTGCTGGCACCAGTGAAATAAGGAGGATGCTAATTGGTCGTGCCTTGTTCAAAGAGGAGTAGTGTGGATGATCTGATTACAACGATGCATCTGATAAAATGCGTTAATAGTAAATAACAGTGTTGTTTTCCTCAACAAAATATTATAATGCTAGGGGCAGATAGCATTCAAGTGTACTGATTGTAGATCAAACTTTCAGGTAATAATAATGTGCATCTCATTTTTTCCTTTGGAATTTGCTTTCCAGAAAGTTCCCCATTGTGGCCTTGTATCATTGACATAATCAAGGGAAGTCGCTACACCTAGATAAAAGCTCATATGGAAGTTTTGAAATCATCTTGTTAATGTTGTATCGATAGATACCAGGTTCAAAAAATTTGATTTATAAGGGAGATAGCAAAAAAATGGAAATCCAGAATTTATAAATAAAATGATAAAATTTCTACAGGAATTGAAAAGTCCAGACTGAATCAGGAAAATCTAGCAGGTCTGAAATATTCGGATCCAACAGGATTTGGTTCAAAAATTCTGAACTTGTTAAGGGATGTATATTGCAGAACCATTGAATCGAATGTGACCGTAACAATCTTATTTTCTGTTTTTGTTGTTTGTAATTGCAATGAAGTTTTAAAGTTAAGATTTGCAAATGTTAACTTGATTTCTTTTTGCATTAAGATTTGAATATTGAAAAGAATGCTACAGGCAGGTAAGGCACTGACACACAGTGTTGACTAATGTTTTCCAGTACTCTGGTCATCTTGATTAGAACTGATAACTTGGACCGAGTTAATTAAACTGAGTATGTGGCCTTGGATTTGCTGATTTGTGAATACACGACAAATAGGCATATGGGAACTTTAAAAGTTTTGGCTTTTATACATTATCTTTAACATATATGGATTATACAAATGACATTGTATTAAATTATTAATATAATAGAAACAACAAACAAAGCTGCTTTTGAGGAACAACAGAGACCCGAACTTTTTATCCCATTGTTATTATTTGACCAAAAGAAGTAAGGTTAGAAAATAAAGGTCTGAAACAGAACTTTTTTTTATCCCTACTAATGCAGTGGCTTTTCCCATCTTGTAAACTTAAAAATCTTCAGCACTCCCGTATCCCATGTTTATATTTTATCTATTCACATGACCAGGAAGTGGGCATTATTTTCATGTACCTTTCTTACTCCTGTGTAAGAAAAATCTATCTGTTTAGTTTCGAGTCAAGTGATTTCAAGCGATAATTATGGATTGTGTCATACTGTTGCTTCAAATAGCACCTTTTAGTATGAACAAATTTATAGTTTTTACCAATATGACAGTATGGAAATAAAACATTCTGGTAGACTAGGTAAAGCATAAAAGTTGGTTGTCTTTTGTAGGCTGTAGCAGTCATGTAGTGAGTTATTGTAATCTACTGAGGATGAACAAACTTTAAGATGGCCAATGTACGTTTTGAAATAGGGTGATCAATACAAATTGAGAATGATTACACTCTATGATTGAACTAAATTTGATCGAAAGAAACATGGAAATTATGAAAGAGAACAATTGTCATTTGCCTTTCAATGAACTAATCTAAATTTAGGACATTGACATATAAATAGCTTTATCTAAAATTGTTTGTAAGCAAATAATAAAAAAACTAAAATTTAGTAATATTATATATTTTATTTTTATTTATTAAATAATAAATGAATTTACATTGTTTTCAAAATTTGTATTGTTACATTGTTATGGAGCGGGAATGACGACAAAATAGAGAAATCGAAGAAAAGAGCAAATCAAAGGCTATTCAAGGGGTTTGCAAAGGTTGGTCAGAAGCGAATAGTGGGGATGGAAGGATCACCAGAAATAGCAACACGAAGCAAGCTTGCAGAGCTAGCAAGGAGAATGGCGCAACGTACCAAAGAACCAAGGTTGGGATTCAAAATTCCATGGAGGGAGTTGGCAAAACCCTAGATCCAAGTTTTTTGAACATAGAGGTGATTGAGTGTTGCGGGAGAGGGTGAACACTCCTACCATAGGTGCGAATAAAGTCCCTTGCTTTCCTAGAATAGAAAATCGTTGTTGTGTAGTGTCTTCAGAAGGTGGAGAAGTTGCCAGAAAGGCATAAGAATTGAAAGAAAAATCCTTCTTTATGAAATGGCAAGGGAATGACCAAACATTAACTAGGGTTAAGAAATGGTGTGAAGTGAATTGGGGGCCTAGAATATCCCTTGAAACGTTGCCGAATGGTTCTTACCTAGTTGAGTGTCCCACCAAAAGAACAAAAAGGTAGATCTTAAACTAGGGACCATATATGATGGGACACCAAGGTTTATACATCAAGGACTAGGAGGGTAATTTCAATCCACTATAGGAAGAAATACTTGACACTTTGGTGTGGTTGAGGTTATATAACTTACCATCATAATATTGGTCAAAAGAAACCCCAAGGGAAATAGGTAACAAATTTAGAACGTTTGTTAAAGTTGACGAATACAGAGGAACGGGACTACAATATGTATACTCGAATCTATGTCAAGACCAGGCCCACTCCCCCCTTGCCGATGGAGATAGAGATCCTATCGGCCTCAGGTGTATGTCATCAAAAGGTCGAAGTAGAAGTAGTAGATAGATGCAAAATTTGCAAAAAGAAGGGGCATCCAAAAGAGGATTGTTAGCTACAAGAAAAATAGGGGAATCAAGAAGCCCTGACTTGAACTCAAGAAGGGCGATCGAAGAAAGGGAAAAAGGATACCCAAGGAATTGTGACTCCAAAATCATCTTCGAAGGACCGAGGTGGAGCCTACAAAGTAGTGGAAGAAGATGGCCCTAATAGAGAGAAGAATGAGCAGATGGGAAGTGGGATGAAAGGTTAAACGAAGCCAATCATGGAAGCACCCATAACATATCAAGAGGAGCACGATAGGAACAATAACCTTAGGGAGAAGGAGAATAAGTCAAAAGAGCTCAAGGGGTTAGGGGAGTTATCAAAGATCGGAGAGTCAAGCAAAGATTATGACACCAATGGGAACCTAAGTGAGACACATTATCAGGAGGGACGAAAGGAGCTACCTTTGGAGCTGTGTGAAAACAAGAACACCCCCCACCAAGGAAAATCAAGAGGATAGTGATTTCAGAGAAGTGGAAGAGGACATATTGGAAAAAAAATATGCTAGAGCACAACCATCAAAACAAAATTGAAATTGAGAGAGAAAATAATGAATGGTAGGATATCAAATAAAGCAATGCTGGAAATTGTAGGCAATGCCAAGGGGCAAATGAAACTAAGATCAGGGAAGGGGGTGTCCCTTCTTCAGTCACCATGAGGGCCTTAACATGGAATGTCATGGGCCTAAATGCCCTTGACAAGAGACGTTTGATCAAGTGACAACTTGATCAAGTGAAAGTAGATGTAGTATTCTTGCAAGAGACCAAGTTGGACAAAGGAAATGTGAAATTGTTATTGGCAAAATGGAGGCAATGGCATGGGATCTTTTGGGAGGCAATCAGGGCATCGAGAGGACTCAGTGTGATCTGGAACCCGAGCAAAGTTAAAGTAGAAGTAACAGGAACCACAAACTGACAACTGGTCAAGGCCAATTTCAACCATGCTCTCCAGAAAGTCTTCCTACTAAATGCCTATGTTCCCACCGGAACAGTGAAAAAATGAGAAGTTTGGGACCAAATTGTAGCGGTCCTTCACACTCTCAAGGATGAAAGGGCAGTGGTCGGAGGGGATTTCAATGCCACAATGGATGGCACAAAAAAGAATGGAGGATCCACACAAGTCTCTCAAACAAAAGTAGCTTTTCAGAACTTTGTCAATGAGTGTCATCTATTAGAAGTTTGTCCAAAGAATGGCACCTTCACATGGACCAACATAAGAGTTGGGTTCACTAGTATAGTAGAGAAGATAGATAGGTTCTTTTTAGTGGGTGAATGGGAGGAAATGCAACTCAATTATGAAGCTTCAATAGTGCCTGTGATAGGATTAGACCACTTTCCTATTATGTTGAGTTTTCAACAAGATGGCCCGTCGAAAAGATGCCTGTTTAAGTTTGAATGCATGTGGTGAAGAGATGAGAAAATCAAAGACAAAATGGAGGAATGGTGGAATGGTGCTCCTAAGTTGGGAGGGTACAAACTATATCAACTACAAAGGAAACTAATGCACATAAAAATACAATTGAAGGAATGGAACCAATCTCATTTCAAAAATATATTTGAAGAGAAGTTGCGGGAGGAAGAACTAGTAGAGCTTAAGGAAGTAGTATTGATGCAAATCTTTACGAATAAAAGAAATCCCTCCGAGCTTGATATGAGATCTTGGCTGGAGGCAGAAATCCAGGGAGTGTTGGCTAAGGAAGGTGATAGAAACACTAAATTCTTTCATATGCCTACAAAAGTGAAAAGGAGTGTCAACAAAATTACATAATTAAAAGATATAGAGGGAAGGGAGGTACAAGACCCAAAGGAGATTGGGGAAATGGTGGTGTGATACTTCAAATACATGTTATGGAAGGAGGCAATATTGCTAGATCAAAGTAGAGGGGAGATTTTGAACAACATCCTGACATTGATTGACAAAAGACAAAATGAATTGTTGATGCAACCAATGACAAAAGAGGAGGTTAAACAAACAATTTTTCAAATGAGCCCCAATAAGGCCCTAGGCTTGGATGGATTCTTGATTAGATTCTACCAAACATTTTGGAGCATCATAAAGTTAGACTTGGTCAAAGCAGTTGAGGAATCAAGGACAAAATAGGTAATGCTAGGAGATTTAAACAATACTTTCATAGTCTTAATACTGAAGAAGGAAAAAGTAGAGGCTTTGGAAGATTTTAGAGCAATCTCCCTCTGTAATATAGTATACAAGATGATAACCAAGGTGATGGCTACTAGACTCAAGGTGGTTCTTCTGGTAATCATCTCGGGAGACCAAAGCGGATTTACACTAGGAAGAGCGATTGCAGAAGGAATAGTTCTAGTTCACAAAGCCATTCACACAGTAATAAAGGCTAGGGTGGACCAAATGATTTTAAAATTAGATATACAAAAGGCTTACAACCAAGTGGGTAGAGAATTCTTAGCAAAGGTGTTGGAAAAGTTTGGCTTTGGAAAAGCATGGATCAGATGGATCAAAAGTTGCATCAAGGGCCCCAAATTTTTAATTTTGATCAACAAGACTCCTCATGGGTTTTTCAAAGCATCAAGGGGGTTGCACCAAGGGGACCCCCTTGTCTCTGTCCTTGTTCATCATTATGGAAAAAGCTCGAGGGAAATGGAAAGGCATCAAGGTAGCCTCTAATGTGGAACCCCTAACTCGTACACAATTTGCAGACGACACGATGCTATTTGGGGTGGCCAACAAAAGAGAAGCAAGAACAATAAGAGGCCTTTTGAATAAATATTGTCAAGCCTCGGGTTAGAATGTGAATTGGAAGAAATCAAAGATTTTTTTTTAACAGATTTAAGAAGACAAAGGGAGATAGCAAGAATAGTTGGAGTCAAAATGAGATCGCTTCCAAGGAGATTTTTGGGACTACCTCTTTTTGTGGGGGCAAATAAGTTTCACTTCTCGGACAACTTATTGTCCAATTGCACCAAAAAGATGGAGGCATGGAAAGGAAAGTGGCTCATTGCCGTAGGAAGGATAATAATGTTCAAATCAATAATTTTGATGATTCCAATATATGTCACGTCTTGTATGAAGCTCTCACAAAAGCTCTTCGCCCAAGCAGAAAGGTAGATGAAGATTTTTTTTTGGAATGAAAGCAATGAGCAAAATAAAATACCTTAGGTGGCATGGGACAATATTTGGAGAGCGAAAGAGGTTGGAGGAGTTGGGTTGTTAAAATGGCCAACAATGAATAGAGCACTGGGAGCTAAATTAGTTAAGAATATGTATCACAAATCAGAGCATAAGTGAGGGTCTTACAGAATAAATACCTTGATTCCAACGACCCACAAAGCATCCTAATGATAAAAAATGCCCTAGTAGGTTGGCAATATGGAATTTCTTAGTGTCATGCAGAGGTTTGGTGGTCAACTAGCTCACTTGGGACATCAAAGGTAAAGTAGGCCCTATTTTGGGAGGACTCATGGGATGGATTTAGAGCACTTGATGATACAAGAGGATTGGAGGAGGCTAAAAGAACTATGTCACAAGAATGGGGGACTAGGGTGGTAGATTATGCAGAGTCTCTAGTAGTGGATGAGGTAAGAATGTGGAGATGGAAATACTTTAGGCACTTGGTGATACCAGAGGATCAAAAAGCTGAGTAAATTAACATTCTCAAAAATCGTAACATTCACATCAGTGAAGGGATGAGTTAAAATGGTGTGCATCTAAAACATGTATGTGTAATGTAAGAATTGCATATGGGATAGAGGAGGCATCAACAAAAAAGGAAAATTGGCCAACAGATCTATGTTGGGGAGAAGATCGCCTACCAAAAGCAGGAGTCTTTGCATGGATGGCTCTCTAGAATAAAATACTCACTAGAGATATGCTATAGAGGATTGGAATAGTGGGTCCTCATAGATGTGTTGTGTGTAGAAAGGATGAAGAATCAACAAATCATCTTCTTTTAAATTGTGAAGTGGTAGATACATGTTGGAAGTGGGTGATGAACAAACTAAATTGGATGGCCCATTGCCCAAACAATCTCATTGCCATGTTCAATGGATGGTAGGCACTAAAAGGAGAGCAGTATTCTCAAGTGTTTGGAAGGTGGCACCATCAATGATTATACGGGAAATATGGAAAGAGAGGAATATGAGACTTTTTCAAGAGAAGGAGAGGTCGTTGGAGGGCCTCATCAATAAACTATATTCAACCATTTTTGAAGTAGTAAATAACATTGCATCAAACCAAAGTATTAAGAAGAGTGACTTTACATTGTGGGATGAACAACTCAAGAAAATTTGGGCGGGGCTTGCCATCCCCCTCGTTTATGGGAAGTATCAAGATAATCGCTCTACAAATCCAACATTCGACGTGAAGTGGCAACTACCAGATGAAGGATGGATGAAAGACAATTGTGACGAAGCATCTAGGGGAAACCTGGGGTCCTCAATCCTTGTGGAGGAGGCAACAAAGTTGCTAGATGGAACAAACAATGAAGCCAAGATGCAGGTGGTGTGGATATGAGGGATTCAAAAATGTTCACTAAGAGGGCAATTTAATGATCATAATAAATGTTATTGGGAAAAAGGAGATTCCCAACTGGAAGATTGGGAAATTTATTCCCTAAATTTGGGAATGCCTCGACCATTTGGAAGATTTTAAAATAACTCACATTTGTCATGAAGGAAATGAGGAGGCAAATAGATTGTCTAAAACAACAATTGAAATGATCGCAAATCAGGATGGACTAATCTAAGGAGATTTGAATGTCCTCCCACATGTGAAGGACATACATGTTGGTGCTTGGGAGGACGGAGGAGTTAAGGTGCTGACAAGCAAGAATTAATGTAGGGGAGAGATAGGCAGCGAAATGGCTATATGAGTGTATGGAGCATGGTTTCTCTAGCAATTCAAGCGATGGAAACCACTATATGCCTTGACACCAAGGAGAGACAAATGGTTTTTAGGGGAGGAATCTAAAACTAGAGGTTGGGATTTTTTTTCCACTATAATAGAGAGGGAGACATGGGATGCCATCAAGGCAATTTTGGGGTATAGAATTTTGGCCTTCAACTTCCATTACTATGTCAATAATGACGTATCCACCATGTTTTTATCTTGGTTGTTACAAGCAAGGGAGGATATATGGATGGTGAGATGGTTAATGTAGAAGGTGGTGAAAGCCCACTAGCAGGAGGGGATGGAGAAGTACCTAGAGATGGTTGTGACAAGATGGAGTTTGAGGCCCGCAATGGGGACGTGGCCCCAGCTAACTTTGCATTTAACAATGAGCTATGGGTGCCCTTCATGATATGGAGTGTGGGGGAGGATGTGGAGTCTAGAATGCAAGAGGTGGTGGGAAACATGAGATTACTGAAGGAGATAATGGGTGCGCATCAACTGATAGGGATGTCGACGGTGCTAGTGCTCCCAACAACACATGGGGATTTGGGGTTGACGAACGACCAAGACAACATTGTAGCGACATAAATGGAGTGCAGTTGAATTGGCAATAGGCAAATTTTGTAAAGTTTCTCATGAGCGTATGATCTTTGCAATGTAATTTGGGGTTTGGCCCCCTCTAAGTGTCAATTTTATATATCAAAAATAATAAATTGTATTGTTACAGTTGAGTTTAACATGAATATGATTGATTGAAGTTAATTTTTAAGGCAATGTAAAATAGTTTGTAATTTTATGTTTATTGTAAATTGTAGTATAAAGATATTTTTGTAGTAGTTTTTTTTTCCCTGAGAATGGAGTGAATCAACAGCTCAATGATCTAGACCAAATCATTTAGAGGCAATAATCTTGTAAGGATGGGTCTAAGAGATATTGTAAATCATTATAAACTCCAATCATTTAAAATAGAATTTGAACTTGCAATCGTTATCCATATCTTTAAACAACTCAACCATCAAGAAGGCCTTCACTATTTTCTTAATAATTTTATTGTTGTGAATAAATTTACATATTCCAAACCTATTATAATTAACTAAACAATTTTTTTTTTTAAATAAGAATTAACTCTTTTTTCCTATGATGCTCTTTTCTATTATACACTATCAATTTTTTTGATTTCATATAAATAATTTATATTAATTAAACTATAAAATATATTTCAATTATGACATGTTTATTATTTTTCAAATTGCAATAATTCTAACTATACAAAATTAAGAATATTGGTTGTTCATTAAAAATTATTATTGAAATTTATATTACATTATATAGTATTTAAGTTAGATAAATAAATAAGATTTAGTAATAAATAAAGTTGTCCCAATTTTCCAAATAGAAGTTGCAATAGGTAATTGTGGGTGATAAAAAGGGAAGAGGCTTGTGTAAGCCAATACAAACAAATGCAATATAATAGTGACAATGAATAAAAATCCCATAATATCATCATAATATAATTTGCACATCATTTGTCAGTGAATCATGGTGTAAACTGCAATGTTTTGTGTTCATGTTTCTGATGGGTGCGTCCTGTCAAGGTGGTGTTAGGCAGCGTTTGATTCACAAATTTGTACTTTCTAATGCAACAATTTTTTGAAAATTCCCCATAAATTCTGTATTGTCTTTATTCAATCTAATGCAATGGTATTTCAAAAATTTTCATCCTTCAGAATCTGTGTCTGCAATGTGGTAAAGAATCTGACAAAGTCATGCATGAATGCTATGTTTTGAGGTGGACAAGGAACTTCTACACTGCTGTTTGATATAAAACTATAAGCTGTGATCATTGATCAACCATTAAACCTGATTTTGCTTGCCATTTCTGCCATTTTATAATTGATAATACCTCGTCCGTATTTGTTTTTTTTTTTCCTTGGGTTGTTCTAGATCAGTGGGACTGTTTAACATGGATTATGTTTGCTGTGAAATGATGGGAGTAATTTGATATATTCTCTGCTGCTGGTCGAGAGGATCCATTAAAATTGTACGTATTGTTGCTGGATAAAATCTGGTTGCCCTTCAAACCTGGTAGAGAACTTAGTCGCATCAAGGAGGTGAAAGGCGTGAAGATACACACCCAACGAGGAAGCAGCTGTGTCATGCATCTGTATAAGTGTTTACGGGAGTCTGAAACATTCATTGCATTCATTATTGCATATGGAATTTTGGGAGTACAAGAAGATATGTTTGTGAGACTGTTTCTTGAAAGCCTCATTGAATGTGTTGCAGAGTGGTTGTAGAACTTGAAACATGGATGTATAACTGATTGGGACAACTTGAAAGGGAAGTTTCTTGACATATTTAAATTTGTGGTTGATATTATTTCTTTACTATGCCATTTTTTTCAGATTAAGAAGGAAGAAGAAGAACCAATCAGAAACTTCATTGATCGTTTCAACAAGATTTTGAATCAAATTCCTCAATCTAATCAATCAAATGAGTAAAACCAGCTTGATACGTTTATTGCTGCATTGCATCATGATGTCCAATTTATTTAAAAAAAAGAAGATAAAGTGTGTGATCTTGAGCAAGCACAACAAGAAGTTATTAATATTGAAGATGAGCTGATTCTATAACCCTGTTATGGAAGAAAAATCATGTTGAAGAATATGCACAAAATTATGTGACATAAAAGTGTAAAACCTTGAGTTTTCAATCCATGCATTCAACAAATCCCTTATGTCCTCCAGTTGAATGTTCTAATTTCACTATTTTTTATCAAGAGCATTTTCAAAACAATGGAGTAAGTGATGTGGGGATTAAATATTTTAGTATTGAAGTATACAGCCTCAATTGTCAGGCAAATGAAGATGTTTCTAATTCAAGTGATGAAGAAGATTACTCTCCTCGTGTACAATAAACAAATATGATATCGTTTGTTCTAGCTACATCAACTACTAGACAATGTTTTACTAGTATGAACATTTGGGATTTGGAAAGAAATGAACAATTGTTGGTGCCCTCATCTGATCCAGAAGTTGAGGCTTTTACATTTGAAAATATTAATACAAACTTAGTAGATAATTTGGTTAACACAAATGTAGAAGTTCAACTTTCAAATAAAGAGGACACAAGTTATCAAGTAATTCTTCTCAGATTGATATGCAACCTAATCTTGAAGAATAAAATGAAGAATTGATGCAGTAAGAAGAAAATCATACAATCTTCATTCTTAATTAGTGTTTGGAGGCTTCAGATGATGATTTTCTTTGTGGAGAGGATGTTGATTTGCATTCATCACTAATCTTTGAAGAAGAGAGTGTTGTTGATGAAATCAAAGATTCAATAGCTATTGGTCAATCTTTCACTACCATGAATACAAATAAGACAACCACCCACGAGCCCTCACAAATTTCTTCTTCTCTTTCAACAATGAAGGCCTTTACTTTTGAGGAGATTAATGGATATTTGATATGTTATGCAACTGAGGGTGAAATTAAAAATATAATTCAAGCGAAAGAAGCTAAATCAATAAACGCCCATCCTTCATCATGCATGCAAACTCGGTATGAAACATTCTAGTTTAATAGTGAATGTGATGACAAGGCATTGGAAGAAGAGGTAATAAATCATTCCACTCGAGTCTTTTTATTTTGAAGAAAGTATTATACAAGACTCAATTCATTCAACCCAATTATTTGAGTCATTACGTGGGGATGATAAAAATAGGGAAGAAATTAAAATTGGTAATGAAGTTGTTGGGGCATACACTCCAAGCTGTGGTCTTAAAATTTTAAATAATGCAGCATTAGAGGTGAGCACTTCCACATATGTCACTCATAAGGTATCTCTATCTCATGGTTTCTATAAGGGATGTTCAATTCAAGGGTTGACTTATTCAGACACAAAAAATCAAGGGCAGAATGGTGTTGTATATGATGTTGTACAAACAAAATTTGATGACCATATGCAAGGTGATACTAATATGAATCAAGTGGTTGCGAAGGTTTACGATACATAGTGGATTTTTGAGCATCACATTTTTTTCGGAGATTTTTTACATTGTTTTGTTCTTAGCTCTCTGATTGCAGTAGTTGCAAGTAGGTAGTTGGTTGTGTCTGTGATTTTCAGTTACCAAGTATTAATTCACACAGGCAACTATTTCTCCCAATTGTTAATGGATTTCCATGATCATCTTGGAGCCATTTGAGGTGGGGTTTTCTACTTTGTAGATAGGTTAAGTAGGGGTTTGGTTTTTTTGTTTTAGTTTCAATCCTTTTTGTTGTGCCTTGTTTCGGTTGCCCTCCTTATGGTTTGCATTGAGTCTCTCTCTGCCAGTCATACCCTGTTACCTTCTTGACTTTATAGCCTAATGGATTTTAAGCACTGTTCTATATTGAAAATTCTAGATTTCTTGCTATGCCCTTTTTAGTCCTTGTCCCCACTTAGAGCCAATTGTTGGCCTCAACTTTGAACTTGGTCTATTTTAAAACCATATGTGGTTTAAAAAATAAATGGTGTTCTAATTTTTTTTGCAAGGTTATAAAACCATTTGAAATCTCAACAAAGTTAGAAAACCATCCAAAATCTTGACAAGGTTGGAAAATCGTTTGAAATCCCGACAAGATTAGAAAACCATATGAAATCTCAATAAGGTTAGAAAATCATCTAAAATCTTGACAATCACTTTTTTAAAGGCAAAAATGAGAGGTAAAAGTTTTTTTTTTCAAAATTTTTACAAGTTTTCAGAGCTTCGTGGGTGCCTACAATGATTATTGGGGCCATTTTAAAGTATGATACATTATTGGAAATATATGGAGGCATGAATACAGGTGTTGATCATTGGTCATAGAAAAGGGGAAAGGTCCCATTATTTTATTCAAAAATTATGGACTAGTGCTTTTTGGGAGTTATTTTTGTAATTTAGTTTATAAATAGTTGTCATCTCCCAAATTGAAAAAGAGTCAGTTACAAAAATTGAAAGGTCACTCTTTTCTATTTATTGTAAAACTTCAAAGAATAAGGGGTCCAAAATTTTGACTCCCCTTGCACTGTGATGTGCAAGAGAGAATCGATCTTAATTGAAGGATCAACTTTGCTATTTTGATTGTTTGCTATAGATGTTTATTGTCTGAGTAGTAAATTTTGAATGAAATACTTAATGCTTATAAAAAATTTTGTGAACTTTGATAGGTGTTATGGATATTCCTTCCTTGTGAGGATGTGCTATTCTTTGGTGTTTTGTTCATGTATTTGCAATGAATGTTGTAATTTTTGTGAGTCGAGTCAACTTACTATTGATAATCTAACTTGTGAGTCATGATATTGATAGTTTGTCAATTTACTTTTCAGCTTACTTGTTTTAAATCAATTTCAATCACATCTATTTCATGGCTATGGATGGATGTTAGTTTTCCTTTCCTACTTTTTGGTTAAAAGCATAGCCCTGATTTCTTGAAATTCAAAAAATCTGAATTTTATCAAAAGAGGGAGTTGTACCTCAACTAAAACTCAAAGGAAGACCACCAATGCAATGGTGATCTCTCCAGCTATTGGTGATCGATTAATTATTCTTTTGGGTAGAATGGAGTCATATAAGTTAATTGTTTAAAGGACAAATCTGTCAACCAACACTAAAGAAGTTCAAATTATCAGATGCAAGAGGTCTAGATAAATTTTGTAGACTGTACACCACCCTATTCAAAAGAACCTAGAAGAAGTTTAAGCAATTTAGTTTAAAAGTTAAGAAATTGTAGATTAGTACATTTTCATTAAATATTTTACATAATGCGCCCAATAATCTAACAATTGAAGGCATAGAAGACTCTTGCAGTATAAGAGTAAGTATATTTTATTTCTCATTGAAAGAGGTTGGTGAGTTTTTTTGTGGTGGATTAAGAATTTGTTCGTGTTTGTTTAGAGGTCATGGATTCATAGATTTTTTTTAAGATGTCATTTTTTATAGGTTTTTATATTTTATATTTTTTATGTATTAAAGTTGTAAAGAAAATAAGGTGTTATAATGATACTTTGGTTATATTATAAAAGGTATATTATCAATGAAAATTTGTGCTTTAAAAAAAAAAAATAGTTTCATTATGCCATCAAATGTTTGTGTTCTCAAAGTCATTCATATTATGTTTGATAGATATTTTAGAGATTCTAATGATGCATCTAGATAGTAAGAAGCAAACAAATCATACAGGATGCTAGATTGTTTTTTATGCATTAAAGTTGTAAGAAGAATAAAGTGTTATAATGATAATTTGGTCATATCGTAAAAGGTGCATTATCAATGAAAATTTGCACTTAAAAAAAACATGTTTAATTTCATTTTTCCATCAAATGTTTGTGTTCTCAAAGTCATACATATTACGTCTGATAGACATTTCAAAGACTCACATGTTTGTGCTATTGGAGATTCTAATGATGCATCTAGATAGTAAGGATCAAACAAATCATAGAGGAGACTAGATAAACCAAAGGTTGGTTCCAGAATCTTATCATCTTAAACCTTCTCCCTTAGAGATTGTACTTTGCATAAGAAGCTCTAGTTCTACATTTATGTCTCTTCTTGGAGAAGGGGGCTTGGTAGTTTCATATGTTGTATCAATAGATGATTGAGCATGTCTCAATCCATAAATTTGGTGATTTATATCTATAAATAGTTGAGTCTGTTCTAGTCCACACAAGAAGTGTTGTTGTGGATAGTTTAATATGTCTTGATTTGCAATTTGTTTGTGTTATTGCATTGTGGATAGTTGAGTATGTCTCAATTTACATGCAAAGTGGTATTCTTGTGGATAACTGAGTGCATCTTGATTCACAAGAGCAATGGTGTACTTGTGAATAGGTGAATATGTCTCGATACATAGGCATTCTTCAATAGTAAAGACATCTATTGATGTGACTAGTTTGGTGTATTTTGGGTGAGTGAGAGATTGGTGGAGTCACTTCATCAGATTTCTAGATAAGCTATTGTATTCAATCAATGAGTGTTCCATATTTTGTTTGGATTGATGTAATATTAAACAAGGCATATCAAAATTTATATTATATCATATAGCATTCAAGTTAAATAAATAAATACGAATTTGTTTAATAGTTAGTAATAAATAATGTTAGTTTAGCTTTATAGTTAATAATAGTTTATAATGAATCATATAGTATTCAAGTTAGTTAAATAAATAAATAGGAGTTAATTTAATGGTTAGTAATAAATAATGTTGAAAATTTTCTATATAAAAATTCTATAAATAATTTTTTATGATCTAAAAAAGACTTTTTATAAGTTAATGTAAACAAATGTAATATTATCTTGATAATGAATAAAAATCTCGTGATATTATCATAATATAATTTATACATTAGTATTTGTGAATCATAATATAAATTACAATGATTTGTGTTCATGTTCCTAATAGTTATTATTACATGCATATGTAACATTTATGCCAAATTTCTTTTTCAAAAAATCATAAATGAAGTTATTTTTCTTTTTATGTGGGTTGTGATAAACTTGAAACGCATTCTTAAGATTTATAAACATGGGTAACACTTTGGATGTCCTTAGGGGAGGGATGTCATGCCCACACTTGACACACCTAATGGACACAAAACAACCTAACTAATCTACAACAAACTTTACTAATTTGTAAATATTTTTTTTAACAATAATAACATAATACACTACTTAAGACAACGGTGAATGATATCATTTAGTTAGGAGTGAAGATACGAATGAGTCATTTTTTTTTAAAGCAATAAAGTTTACTTCTTTTAGATCAACATAACATACCTCTTACCTACTCAGTATCTCTTGCATTCCATCACATCGTAGTTTCTTTACTCCCAATACATGTTCCTACAAGTTGTTAACATGGCTGGATGCACACGTAAGACAATGAATGATTAGACACCTGATTATCAAGATCAACTATATCATTAATTTAAACTAGATAATCAAATAGTAATTTATGACTAGATTGCAATTAAGGATAATGTATGCATAACATCAAGAGAGGTCGGTGGGTTTAAAAAAGACTTAGAAAAAAAAATCCTAAGGGCCATAACTAGTTTCCGAGGGCTCATCTCAAATGGTCTTGCCTATGTAACATTTGCTCAAAGGCTCTGTAGTTTGGAAACTTGAGTTTTTTCCAACTCATTTGACTCACCCACACAGGGTATATCCACTAGGTTTCAAAAAATAACTCTACCTTAATCACAATTATAACACAATAACACTAATATACGCTTTAAACTTGATCCTCTATTCAAAAGCATCATGTGTCCCATACAAATTGCATACTATAAAAGTGGGTACACAACCCTTTCTAGGTTCCATTACCTCAGATAGTTTCACAATTGGCTGCCACCCACTTAGGTGAAGTCGAGGATCAAAAAACTTATTAAGGGTATATTAACAAAATATGGGGTATAGACTCAATTTATGATAATTTAACAGAACCCAATCATGCATATTACAATTTGAATAATAAACTTAATACCCAACATAATGAAATACACAGTACAAAACACACTCAAAATACATTTATCTCCTTCTAACATGTTATAAAACATAAAATCCAAACATAACAACTCAATAAGTTTGTGATTTGTTAAACACTATTAAAGTCATGACAAAGCACTTAGATTTCTGAGTAGTTTTCATGAAATCAAACTAACAACTATTCAAACCATGGATTTCAACTCTAATATTGTATAATTCTTAATACATTTTATCTAGTATAATTATTTGGTACCATCTCTTTAATGACTGAAATCAAATATTGCCTCACAGCCTTTACTTTGCTAATAAATTCCAATTGAAATTTTATTACAATAATAACTTAAGGCAACCATTGATAACTATTATACTCTTTGTAAATAACATCTATTTGCTAACTCATATATTTGATAACAAATTAAGAACTAAAGATCCTAATGGAGCACTTAATTAATAGCTAATGGTTAACTTACCAAATGATATCCAAATTCAACTATAGGTTAATAAATATTTACTATGCAATACGAAAAAGATTAATAATTAGATTAATAATTAAGTAATAACTAGATATGCATAATGTTGTTGATAAATCAAGTTGCAATACTTCACTTTACAAGTGAATAGTAACTAACAAATTAAGATCATGTTCTAGACGATACTTTTCAACCACATTCACAACTATTAATTAAATAATTATCATTTTATTGATTAACAATTATAAATCATGTAATAGATACCCACTTAGTGATATTAAAATTTATACTACTGAATTAGATACCTATCAAGGGTAAGTTCATCTAACAATTATATCAAACCAAGAGTAGCCACAGTACATTAAGAACATGAAGGTAAATGACATGAAAAAAAGATTTATTATTTATAGGTACATGCTTTTATCCCTTACCTCATGTCCCCATGTGGCTGCTTAATTCTATTTTCTGCTTAAATTAGGGGTGTTCCCATGCATAAATTTTATTGTTGGGAAAGGATAATTTGAAATCTTTTCCTATTTTAATGGAGCAGCTACTGTTTAGGAATTGAAAATAAGCTGTGGGAAAAAAGGGGAAATAAGCAACAACTGCATATTGTTAAAAATCCACGTGGCTCCACAAATTTCTTTCCCTCTTACATGACAACGGTTAGGGACAGTTATTCATTCAAAAGATTTGTTGCTTACATGACAACGGTATACAGTAATAGACTCCTCTAAACACACCATGGATTAAGGCTTTATCGACTAAATCACCACTCAATAATTTACCACTAATTTAGCGCCTATTAACTGGAAGATAAATGCTTTCAATCTTCAGGATGATTTGTCACTAGTTGGTACGTTTCTAATTTTTTTAATAAAAAAACACTTCTTCCCTATCATATTTAAGCCAAAAATTACAAATCTATGCGACTAGTCTCTGTCTTTAAAGACGAAAGCCAATTTCAAAATAGCCCATATCGTTAGCATGCATCTGCTCTGTTTCTACCTTCATTGCCATCTCTCTATTGCAGTTAGAAAGCTAGCATCAATGCTGTGAATGTCGTAAACATCTTATTTTATTAGAACAGAGGACCCGTCAGTTTACATATCATTAAGTAAATATAAATGTTTGTAGTTTTCAGAATATAAATGTGTCACGCAGGGGCAACTGGCAGGTATAACGTCAGATTCCACAACCTTCGCCAACATCCCTTCTCCCTGCGCCAAAAAGGGAGCTTTGGAAAAGGAGTACGGACATCCATCAAAGCATAAAGGGTAGAGGTAATTTGTCAGAGGTTGTAGTTGCGACTACCCTGGCAGATACCTATGCGAAATATGGACGCATACACAAGGCATGTGAATCTCTTTGACAGAATGACTCAATAAAATGTGGTCTCAGGGGCTGCAATTATCGTAGGACATACACCAAACGGATTTGTTGAAAAGGCTTTAGAAACTATCAAGAAATTTCAATTGGCGGTTGCAAAGCCTGACTCAATAACCTTTAAGAGCATCCTCCCTGTTCGAGCCAGAATGGGAGCTTTGGAAGAAGGTATAGACATCCATCAAAACATAAAGGATAGGAATATTTTTTCAGATGTTGTAGTCGCAACTACCCAGTAAACATGTATACAAGATGTGGACGCATGGACAGGGCACGCAAACTGTTTGACAGGATGCCCCAAAGAACTGTGATTTCAGGGACTCCAATGATTGCAGAATACGCACAAAATGGATTATTTGAAGAGGCTTTAGAAGCTTTCAAGCAAATGCAAATCGGCAAGGTAAAGACAATTTCCACAATATTTCTCAGAAGACATGTCGATGGACTAAAGAAGCAGAATTGTCCTTGATTAATAACAATGTTGTCATCCATAGAGAGGATGCAACTTACTACGAGTATATGAAACAGTTGTTTCCATGCAATAGCTACAAAACTTAGTCTGAGGAACAGAGGGTTAAAAAAAACAGAATATAGCTTAATAAAAGTCTCTCTTCTAAACCAAGGCTATATTACAAAGCAGGGTGAATCTTTGAAGATTGACAACTACCCTGAAGACTGGCCGGCCACCAAATGCAACTACAAATTGCTTCAGAGGACTGTCTGCTTACAGCAGATCGCTAGCACAGTAATCTGAACTCTCTCAAGAGATGCCAAGTGATTAAGAATTTATAGCAAACCCAAAGCAAATTGGAATGCTCAGGTAGGATTGTCAGAATTTTCAGCTAAAAGTCAAGAATGTCAACATTGTGAGATGCGCATCCCGATAGCAAGTAATGGAATGGATATTCTATAGTAGGATCACACGTATGAAATATGCACTGAGATTTAGTTCTTTATAAGTGTAGGATATAAACCTAGATCAATGCCAAAATTTAAAAATACAGATAGAGAGAACCTTCTAAGCCGAGTATTGAGTATGCCATAACTAAGAAACACGAAGGGATCTCCAACAAGATAATCCCAAATATTTGAATAACTTCCCTCTCTTAAGCTAATGTATAAAGAATTTAATCAGCCCGATATAGACACAAAAGATGAATTTGGTAGATCTATTACACCATGCAGATATTCAAGGAAGGGATCACAATATCGTGCAAGCAAGATAACCGCATAAAAGAAACTAGAGACAACAATATTTCATTAAGATAGGCACATCACCTTTGAGAGCGTGGTCCAAGCAATGCAATAGATAGGTCCAGGTTTAGCTACAAACTTCTGTGAAGCTGACCATCAAAATCTCCATAAAACTCAATAGCTTCCTCAGCCTGCACTTCTCTACCCGTCCATTCATGAAATATGGATCTTTTGCAGAAACATTGCCTTATCCTCTGCAATTCGAACAAAATTTCCCTTTCCACAGATTGAAACACATTTCATACATTGAATAACATTAATGATTTCACTTTACGAAAAATGTGATAAAAACAATCTTCGTGTTGCCAATTTCCAAGTCCAGAGTTCAACCTCCATTGCCCTTTTGAAATCAATACTGCATCTAACAAATCGTTCCATGTATCTCGCACCCAGGAAAGACACCAATAACTGTAATCTGGGCTGCAAATGGAAGCAAATCCATCTCCTCATAATTCGGCAAAATTTTACATCGCCCTGCCAACATGCCAATCTGAATAATTCAGCCGACCTTGCAGGAAAAACAAATATTATGAAGACTCCCCTCGGCACCCCATGCATTCATCAATGAGCCCTCTGAACAGGCACCCAGCGTTAATTACTACATCTAACATCCAAAACATCTACGCCTCTCCCCACCCTCCACATTAAGTCTGGCCATCATTTTGCTGCAGATGTTCCGTATCTGATCGCCAAACTTTCAATGTTGCAATCAACTCACCCAGCTGCCACTGCGTGTTCTTTTGACCAATTATTTGCAGCCCTTTTACACAATCGCAGTGCAAGAGGACCGGGGAAATGAGGATGTGAGTCCTTATAAATTGAGAAGACTGTAGAAGATAAGTGGAATGAATGAATGAATGAAAGATTTTAATGACGTCCACGAGACTAAACAGTCTATGGGACCGAGACCAACAACTTAGTTTGTCTCGAAACTCTTCTCCAGATCAAATCTCCTGCTATTAATTTTGACTAGGAGGCTGGCCGTCTGATTCAACTTATCCTCCTCAAATAATTGCTGCATATTATCCACATCTGAAATATTTGCGTATTGGTTACGGATATTTTCATACGCCATGCATTCCATGACTAAGTGTCACTCTGTCTCGACCACTCCCTTATTGCAAAATAAGCACGTTCTTTCTTCCCAAGTTTCCTTAGGTGTCCTCCACCTACCAGTCTCACATCTAAGATGGTGGGACCCCGTCTTCAATTGAGCAACAAACAGCCTCGCTTTCCCTTTAATAGTTGCACCTAAATAGGGTTTTTCACCATGTTCCTTGGCTGGGTTAAACTCTTTGATGTAATATGCTTTTTTTCGCTCGATCTGATTTGACCACATGGCAGTCCTGAATTTCTCCTTCACATAGATTTTTATTTCACTATTGGTGCCAGGACATTCATGTAATTCAATGTCCCACTTGCTCAACCACTTGATGTTTTGTTTCATCCAAGTTTTCTTTCTTCGAACTAGAATCTCCTCCATAACCGTTTTGGGCCACCGGTGGTTATCCATGTTTTCTATCCTTTTTAGATAACTTAACAACCGGGTTATCGCTGAAGCTTCCAAAGGAAAAGCCCCCACTTCAGCTAAAAGAATTTCATAAGGAACAGTGGCTTTAACTTTGAGATTGCTTGTTATTAGGTGTTTCTGGATTCTTTCTATTTGTCTCCAACTGCACTTTGACGTGTTGCTTCCCCACACTTCGCACCCATAAAGCACAACCGATGTGACAAGTAAACCAAAAAGGATTTTCTTGGTTTTCCAATCCCAAAGTTTAGCTTTTCTACACCTATTCTGAAGCAGGTAATAGGCTTTCCAACCTCCCTATATCCTTTTCGTTATGCAAGTTTCCCAACTGAGCTTATAATGGAAGTCAATCCCAAGATATTTGTATTCTTTCACTATATCAAGTGGGCTGCCTTAAAAAAGAAAGGTATGTTGTTTAGCTTTTCTATTCAATAAGTAAATCATGATTTTGGTTTTGGAGGTGTTCACTTGCATCCCAACTTCCTGACAAAAGTGTTCTAGGGCTTTTAAATGTTCTCTTAACCCATGAGTTGTTTTTGAAATTAAGATAAGATCGTCAGCATATAGAAGTAATTTCACTACATAACCTGCGAATTGGATACCATCCCCACAATCCTTGTTTAACCAAGCTTCCAACTTATCAATGTATAGCCCAAAAAGCGTGGGAGATAAAGGGCAGCCTTGCTTAACTCCAATGTCGTTGCCAAAACATTCTGACATACCTTCACTTGTTCTGATTTTAGCACTAACCTTCTCATACAACCTATGAACAACTACTCTATATGCATTTGGAATGCCCAATTCTTCCATCCTATACCATAATTTGTCCCTAGGCACTGTGTCGAAAGCCTTCTTAAAGTCTACAAAGCAACAATAAGCTTCCTCACCCTGAGTATCCCAAATTTTCTCAATCAAGTGCCTAAGGGTGATGCAGTGATCGATGGTAGAGTGCCTAGACCTAAAACCTGCCTGTCCTTTTGCTCTTTTTCCCTCATTTTCTGCCCATTTGCTGATCCTACGTTGAATCATGCTCCCAAATAACTTGCCAAAGATAGAGTTGACCATAATTGTGCGGTAGTTAGATGGGTTATTGATATCACCACTTTTAAATAAAGGAATGACCACACTGGTAGTCCACTCCGTAGGAAAACCTTTCTGATTGACATTGTTGAAAATTCTTTTTATGTGAGAAGCAAGAGATTCAATCCCCCATTTTAAAAATTCAGATTGTTGCCCATCTATGTCTTGTGCTTTGCCGCTTGCTAAGTTATTTATTCCTTGTTTAATATCATCCACGTTGAATAGTTCCATTGATGTGTTAATAACAGGAGGGTAGTCTTTCTCGTGGGCCCGCTCATAAAGAAGTCTAGCATACTCTAACCATTGGACATCCGTAATATTGTTTTCCACCTTTTTCTTTTGCTGCAGTTCCCTCCAAAAGCCTTTAGGATTATGTTTCCCAAGAGTGATTAGTTCCTTCCTTCTTTCGTTTACATACTCTATTTTTTTGGACTGCACTAATTTTTCATATTTTTTCTTATAATCTTTGTCCATACCTCCCTTCTTTAGCGATCTCTTGGCTGCCTTACATTCTTCATCGTACCACGGATTTTCCGGAAAAGTGTTTGTTGTCCCCCCCTTGGGATGAGACCTTTTGCACGCATTTAACGCCTTGTGTATTATTGGGATCAACAAATTGTTGTGAATTTGGACATCAACCTCTTTTGCTACTTTAGACTCCCCGTTATTTTTCAAATCATGGAAATGTTGCTTAAGAGCAGCATTGAATAATTCCCTATTTTCTTGATTTATGAGGATTTTACCCTTGGGAAGGGCTTTTTTTGCATGTGCATAACCTGTTTACTGTGTTGGCTGATTGGTGAAATGCGTAGTTTGACCCGAAGAGGTAAGTGGTCAGATTTCATCTCGATAGGACAGTCCTCAATATCAAACTCTACCAGTCTAGAACTAAAACTCTGGGAGCAAACCACGTAGTCCACCACACTTTGACCATTATAAGTTTTGAAGTAATACCCCCTGACCTCGGCCAATCCCTAATACCATTGCATATAACCATGCTAAATAGACTACAAAGCCCCAATAATTCTATCCCAAATGCGTTGACAATCCCATTACCATCTTGAGATGTTCTTTCCCAATGTAGACCACCACCTTCCTCTAACCACAAAGGATTGTTCTCCCCTTTGGTTTCACTGCTCAACTGAAGAGATTGGTTATTAGTTGTCCTTGCATTAAAGTCACCCATTAAAACCACATACCCAAGGGCGTTGAAAATAGAGATATCTTTTTTTAGTGATGCATACGGGTCTTCATTGTCTAAATTTTGTTTCTTATAAAACTTTGAATTTTTTGGAGCAAAGTAGCAAGCAGCGAGACTAAAAGTTACCCCATTCTCTATTATTTGCAGCCATATGTACTGTTTATTTGTGTCTTCTTTTACAAATTTAACAATTCCCTGCCACTTTTCATTTATTAGCACTGTAACCCCTCCATTGCCTTTGCCCGTTTCATTCCCTTCATTCCAAACTGAAACTTTCTTATACCCTTCGAAATCTGGTACTTTGCAGCCATCATGTTCATGTGTTTCTGTAAGAATGATAATATCCTTTCCTTCTGCTATGGGCCCCAATCTAGGTCCTCTTCTCCATGTATATCCTCTGCAATTCCAACTTACAACATGCAAATATTCCTGTGGGGCCCTTGATTCCTATTTCTTGTTTGAGAACCGATCACTAATTTGAGCTTTCCTGTTCTTCAACCAAGCCCACTTACCTTCATTTCTTGTTGTCTTCACTTTCTCCCATTCTTTCCTTTGTTCTTCTTGCTGCTCAAAGGTCAAATCTTCATCTAGATAAATATGTGTGCCTCTAAGTAGCCCCCTATTTTTTAGAATCCTATTTTTATCTTCAAAATTTCTCAAGATGACTCTTACATGTCTATCTTTTCCTCCATCTACCTTTTTTCCAATTCTATTAGCTTGCTAAATATATCCTGTCCACTTCAACTTATCTTTTACAAAATCCCTTGTTAGAATGTCAGTTCTCTCCTTCTCCCCAAAGTCTCTCAAACCTTTAATAATAATGTTTGCAACCTTGCTTTGTTTATCTTTTTCTTCCCTTAGTTGCCTTTTAACTTGTTTTTCAATGATTCCTTTCTACTCGTTTGATGAACTATTCACCACTTGTGACCATGATTTGGCTTCTTCTATCTGATCCCTTAACTGACTCTCTTTTGTCTCCAAGTCTGCTAAAGCTGATTGAATCACCTTTAACTCCATTATGTTTTCTCCTCCCTCGATTGTTGATTTATCGCTTTTTGTTGTTTTTAATTGGACTAACTCTTGTTTTAGAGTGACCAATTCTTGTTGCCCCAAAGGAATGAATGCATTGTCTAAATGTGTTGTGTATACACCTCCAATAAACTAGTGATAGACATAGCTGTTGTTCCTTCTACTGTTTTCATTCCAACCTCGCTCCATCTCTTCAAGAATGCCCAACGACTTAACTCCATATTTTGTACAAATTTTATGGTTCTGACAACATATCGATCCCCAAAATGAATGACAGGGTTTGAAGGAAAAATATCGTGAAGGCCACTGTTTTCCCCTGGCACATTCACTGCCACCCTTGATTCATCACGCCATTATTTATTTTTTTTGGTACAGAAAGTTGAGTTTCACACTCATATTAATTGTCGATAAGATTTGTTGTCTGGCGTTAAATCCAATCTTTTATTGCCCCCCAGATAAGACAGATCCAGTAAACTTAGTTCAGAACTCTGTCATTTTCAACTCCTTTTGTCATTCTCTTTTTATACTTACGCCAACTCTTCTTCATTTTTACTTTATAATGTACTTCATGAAATGAAAGATTTTAATGACATCCACGAGACTAAAGAGTTTATGTGACATAAACAACCTTAATTTGTTTTCATGCTCTTTTCTAAGTCGGATCTCCTATTATTAATTTTGACTAGAAGGTTGGCCGTCTGGTTGATCTTATCCTCAAATAACTACTGCATATTGTCCACACCCAAACTCTTTGTGTACTAAATACGAATATCTTCATAAGTTGTGCATTCCATGATGAAGTGTCATTCTTTCTCCACCGCCCCTTTATTGTAGAATATGCAAGTTTTTTTTTCCCAAATTTTTGTAGGTAACTTCCATCTACCAGTCTTACACCTAAGATGGTGTGATCCTGTCCTCAATTGTGCAACTAACAACCTCGCTTTCCCTTTAATATCAGCCCCTAAATAGGTTTTTTCACCATCATCCTTTGTCGGGTTAAACTCTTTGATGCAGTATGTTTTTTTTCATCCAATATGTTTTGACCACATGGCAGTCTTAAATTTTTCCCTCACATAATTTTTTATTTCACTATTGGTGCTAGGACACTCTTGTAATTTGATGTCCCACTTGTTCAACCACTTGTTGTTTTGCTTCATCTAAGTTTTCTTTCTACGATCTAGCGTCTCCTCCATAACCGTTTTGGGCCACCGGTGGTTATCCATGTTTTCAATCTTCTTTAGACAACTTATCAACCGAGTTATCGCCGATGCTTCCAAATGAAAAACTCCAACTTTAGCTAAAATAATTTCATATGGGATTGTGGCTTTAACTTTGAGATTGCTTGTTATTAGTGTTTTTGGATTCTTTCTATTTGTCTCCAACTGCACTTTGAAATATTCCTTCCCCACACTTCACACCCATAAAGTACAACAGGTGTGACAAGTAAACTAAAGAGGGTTTTCTTAGTTTTTCAATCCCAAAGTTTAGCTTTTGTACATCTATTTTGAAGTAGGTAAGAGGCTTTCCAACCTCCCTGTATCCTTTTCATTCTACAAGTTTCCCAACTGAGCTTATAGTGAAAATCAATCCCAAGATATTTGTATTCTTTCACTATATTAAGCAGGCTACCTTCAAAAAGAAAGGTATGTTGTTTATCTTTTCTATTCAATGAGAATATCATGATTTTGGTCTTGGTGGCGTTCACTTGCATCCGAACTTCCTGACAAAATTGTTCTAGAGCTTTCAAATGTTCTCTTAACCCATGGGTTGTTTTTGAAATTAAAATAAGATCGTCAGCATATAGAAGTAATTTCACTACGTAACCTGCCAATTGAATACCATCCCCACCTTCCTTGCTTAACCACACTTCCAACTTATCAATGTATAGCCCAAAAAGTGTGGGAGATAAAGGGAAGCCCTGCTTAACTCCAATGTTGCTGCCAAAACATTCTAACATACCTTCACTTGTTCTGATTTTAGCACTAACCTTCTCATACAACCTACATGAACAACTGCTCTATACACATTTGGAATTCCTGATTCTTCCATCCTATTCCATAGTTTGTCCCTAGGCACCGTGTCAAAAGCTTTCTTAAAGTCTACAAAACAACAATAAGCTTCCTCACCCTGACTATCCCAAATTTTCTCAATCAAGTGTCTAAGGGTGATGCAGTGATCAATGGTAGAGTGCCTGGACCTAGAGTCTACCCGCCCCTTTGCCCTTTTGCCCTCATTTTCTACCCAATTGTTGATCCTATGTTCAATCATGCTCCCAAAGAGCTTGTGAAAGATAGGATTGACCATAATTGTGTGGTAGTTAGATGGGTTATTAATATTACCACTTTTAAACAAAGGGATGACCACACTAGTAGTCCACTCTATATGAAAACCTTCCTGATTGAAATTGTTGAAAATTATTTTATGTGAGGGGCAAGAGTTTCAATCCCCCATTTTAAAAATTCTGCCTGTAACCCATCTATGCCATGTGCTTTACCACTTGCTAAGTTCTTTATTCCTTGTTTAATATCATCCACAGTGAATAGTTCCATTGATGTGTTAACAACTAGAGGGTGGTATTTCTTGTGGACCCGCTTGTAAAGGAGCCTAACATACTCTAACCATTGGACATCAATGATATTGTTTTCCAACTTCTTTTTCTTTTTGCTGCAATTCCCTCCAAAAGCCTTTAGTATTATGTTTCTCAAGAGAGATTAGCTCCTTCCTTCCAATATTTTGATGAAATTTGAGTGGAAAAAACATTGAAGTAATAAAATAATGAAGGAGCATATTTCTCAAAATATGAATAACTTCAAAGACATGCGGGAAGCTTAAATTTGTATTAAATATAGGGAAATTGTCATTGACTCTTAATTATTTTGTTAGATCCATAATTGGTGAAAGCATCTTGAAGAGGGTAGCATTAAAATAATCCATATAACTAAATTCTCATATCATTATTGATGGATAAAAAATAATATTTCATTTTTTGTGTTGTTCTTTCGAGATGTTTTGACAGATTCAATGGTGCCTTATTTTTTCATACCTAAACACCTTTAGCCAATATTTTATAGAATGAAATTGAAATATTCCCCTTAATTTTTTTCTCAAAATTTAACACACAAACCAGCAACAAGTCACTGATTAGCGTTAGCTCCAAAAGTAAATCAGCATGGAAATAACTCTAACCAAGAATGTTCACCAAGATCCCAATGTGGGCGAGGTGATAGCATATGGTCAGAGGATCATTAGGAGTAAACTGAACTGAAATTACAATTCCTCTGCTGATGCAAGCATCCACAAGCAGTGAGGATACTCCACTTATTCAGTGGGTGAGATTATTACATTATTAAAGGCGGCAAACCAACCATTTAAATCCTCACTTCCACTTATTAACGTGGGGGGAATACAGTCCACACAACCACTTATTTAGTGGGGGGAAACTTACAATTAAGAAAGATGATTATTTAAACTCAACCACTCAATCGTGGGAGTATGAAATTTAAACTAATTGCAGCAAATAAAATAAATAGCTGTTAGTACTACTAATCAGCTTTACAATGAATTAAACAGCTGCAAATAAGAAATATATGCTTCCAAATCCATCAAAGGTTAGAGTAACACTTCCTCTAACTCTTACAATACAATAATGATATAAAAATGAAGCTCAAACCAGCATTATATCAAAAACTAACAAGTCTGATATAAAAATCTGCAATCTGGAAATGTCTATCAGCAAACAGCAAACTCATAAAAATGTTCACAACTCCTTCTAAATACCTCCGAATAAGCTGGAATGTTTTGCAAAGACCTTCTAGGAGGATGGCGCCCAAACTCAAACTACAAAACTGCATCAAAACTCAAGATATTATTCTTGCACGAATCCCAAAGCACTCATGAGATGGTACGGCCCTGTAGAGGGGCGATTTCTCTTGGAAAAATCAGAAACTTGGAATTAAAATCTGAAAACCTCCAAATATGGTCGCCATTATCATAGAAATGCAATGATCAAATACCCATAACCAAAATAAATTCATACCAAAAGCTGTAAATGAAAACCACCTTCAGCTGTGTATACACCAGCAACATAAAAACTGAAGTTCTCACCAAAATTCACCAATTTTGAAGCACAATCTGCTAGTCTGATTGAGAAGCAGCAATAATACCAACTAGGTGTTATCTTTCAAACACGAAATTGGATTGGAACTAGGAGGTAAGCATCCCTCGAAGTAAAAAACAAGTTGTCATTCCGACAGCATAACATTAGCATAAACATTGGATAATCAGCTCTTCAAACAGCAGCAATATATAAGCTTTAGTTGGCAAATGAAGCAACAAGAACTCTTCAAATTCCAAGAAGTTGAATCACTTCAACTTCCAAAAGGGACGCCACCTTTTTGCCTTTTACTTTTGAAATAATAAAATATCATTCAACTTCCCCTTTAGGCATCCATTTCATATTGCAACAATAAAGCATTTATTAAATAATTAAATGCTCACTTGACCCCTTTATGTCCCCTTCTTTAAAACAACTTGAAGTCATCAAGCCTAGGGGGGTACAACTTCAAGACATGAAAATTGACTAAGTCTGAAACTCAGTCCAAGGAGATAACCAAATACAATGCCCAAGCTGCAACTGATGAATTGCTAAAAATAGCAAACTGACAAATGCCAAACTGAACCAAGTTGATGATGATGCTTCTACCAAAAATGAACTTACTAAAAATAGCAAATGCCAAAAATAGTAAGTTAACTTCAAAATCATCAGAAAGCCAAATTGAACACTGAACTGCAAAGGATTGAATTGCTGCTAGATAGATACTGCCAAAAGATAGACTTGCTAAAAATAGCAAACTGCTATAAATAGTAAGTCTGCACAACATCCTCTAAATGCCAACTGAGTAGTATCTGAAAGAGGAAACCCTAATTTTCTACTTCAGCTTAGCAAACGGATTTCCGGAAATAGGCTAAATCCAAAAGAAGAGTGTATGGCCAAAATGGGGACATTACAAAAATATCCTTTCATATATTTCCTAGCTACTTAATTGAAGGAAAGATATGTTTAGAGAAAAGGATAGTCTTATGTCCATTAAAAAATATATCACCTTCAGTAAAATATTTATCCATTTGAGAATTCAAAGATTCTTTACCATGTATATCAAGATATATGATGATTGAATTAGGGTGATCCTTATCTTTGAGTTAATCCTCTTCATTATATGATATGTGAAATCAAAGTGATCCAAATCATCATTAGAATCAAACTAACATACATGTGGATTAGGATAATTTATTATGGTACCAAGGGTGTAATTAATTATCTTGGGGATATCAACGTTTTGTCTTTTTCTATGATATATCAATTAACAAAGGTTATCATTGGATACAAGTATATGTAAGCTTGATATTACTATTATGTGTAGATATGATAGTACCTATATCATGAATCCAAGAATACCTTAAAATAATGTTGTATGTTGAGGTTTCAAGAATCACACGAAAGTTGTGTTAAGTTTTGATAGGACTAAGAGTGAGGAGAAAGGTGATAAAATAGGGGTTATTGTATCACCTTCTTAACCCTTTAATAGTAGAATTTATGCATGCTAGTGCCTTTGGTAGATTTATATATATGAACAATGGTTGGTGTTGGCTAAAAATTACCCAAGTAGTGGGAGTTTTAATCAAGTTGTCATCCTCATCAATATGTGGGGCCTCACAAGGGAATCTACTAAAAAAGCTACCAAGATTAGTTGAGGGTCTTCTTAAGTATTCTAAATATTTAGTCAATATATGGTAATTTGCAAGACATTAAGTATTAACCTGATTTCATTTATAAAATTTGGTTTTTCTTTTCAATTATTTGATTGTTGGTTGTAGTTTGTATTTGGCTTGTTTGATCTATAATTTAAATGTGTTAATTAAGGAATTTTTAGTATTTAATTTTACTATTAATATAGAAGTATAAAGTGGTGTAGTGTTATTTGAAAGTTTGTATTATTGACATTTTTGTATTTGTGTTGGTACGTCTATTTAATTGTACATTACTTTTCAACTTTGTGGTTATATTTAAGGGCATTGTCATAGATACGTGGAAAACTAATGTTGGTGGGATTATGTATTATGTTCATTGGATAAATGTTGAGCTTAACATCATTTGGCTCTTGAAGAATTTTACCTACATGTTTGGGGTTAGAAACATAGTTTTGAATTTGTTGGTTGAGTTTCTCACATGTTTGGTATTTGTCTTTACCATTTCTATCATATTCTAGGTTAATGATCTTAGTAATTGCATGTACATTTGTGTTAAGAGGTTGTTTTGTACAATTGATCTAAATTGGGATTGGATGGGGTGTATTAATAAGTGGCATTACAATAAAGCTAAAAGATAAATGATGCATTGTAAGATGTAGGGATCTAAGAGGAGAAAGATTTAGAAAATAAGGGAAAGTATTTAAAAATGGGTTATGTCGCTCTTTCAGACGTTAGGATTTAGAAGGGGTGTCCCCCTTTTAAGGACTAGACAACAAGATCCATTTGATGTATAAACATTCATATATTTTTTAAGTAAATAATATTATAAATTTTTAAATATTAAATACCAAAAAATTATCATTGCAAATGTACTAGTTAAAATTTTAATTTTTAAAAATCGTTTTAATATTTATCCCTAAAATAAAATAAAATAAATCCTTAAATTCGTATTCCCAAAAAGTTAAAACAAAAATTGATCAAAATTATGACCCAACCAAAAGATGGATTCAAAGTAGATCTATCAAATTATATTTACTTGGAGAATGGACTCTAATTAAAACCATTACCATTGTTAAAGCTAGAGGAGCTTTCTTAATACACACTCAAATATGAGTAATAAAGAAAATCAATACACATGTTATGATGAATGCATACAAATTAAAAAGGGGTAAAAAAGGGATCTTCTTGTTGGTACTATAATAATGGATTCTTGAGACGTGGTTTAATATGATTGTGTTACTTTATTCTTAGATTTTCTAACCTTACTTTCGTGAATAATTTTTCTTTTGAAAAGCTTCTTTGTTTTAGTTTGTTGTTTATAAGGAATTCACTAGAAATGATAGTGGGGTGACAACACAATAATGTATATATATATATTTTTTTTTTGCTTAATTGGGATGCTAAAAAAAACATTTTTTAGTAATTTTTAATTTGTTTCAATTATAGTGAACAAATGATCAAGAATTTAAATATATGTAAATTAATGAGTTACACCATTTTCTATGTAAATTCAAACTATAACTTACTTTAATTTTTATACCTAGATTAAATCTATCTTAAAAAAAATCAATCAATTTTAATTTAATTTTTTATTTTTTTTAGTGATATTATAATGTAAGGTACAACTTTCACTACAAATAGTTTTTTTTCACGATTTATTGGAATTAGTTTTTTTTTTAGTGTGAATTTGGCCATGGGGGCCATTCCCATAAAAAAATGATCAAAAATAAAAAAACAAGGTGTCATATCCCCTTGATACTTTGTTAATCATTTTGCATGACCCCTAGCCTTGATGTAATTTAGACTAGGGGTGGAACTTCAAACTTTAATATGTGAACATATATAAGTGTGTGTGTGTGTGTGCATTAAAATTATGAACCTTGATGTTATTATTATTAAGTGTGCTTATCAATCTTATTATACTATTTTAATTTAATGCATTAAATTGTTGGATTAACACGGACTAGTGATTTTGTTGTTGTATTTGTGTGAGGCTTGTTGTTGGATGCAGGTACCAGGGGTGCAAAGTGAGGCGGAAAATGTGGTTCCATTGGTTGACAGATAGACAACTGGTATGTCATTCTAGTGTTGACCTTGTCTATAGATTCCAGTAGCCTGAGGTTCATTCAACCTAGGATTTTGATATATATTTTGCTATAGTTACTTGACTCGGCTAGGTAGAGCCATTAGGTCCACTTAAATATCTTGACTATTTGACAATGCTCAATTTGGTAGATTTAATTAAGATCTATGAGAGAAGGGACTAAAATAAAATAAATAAATATCTAAAGGTGAGTAAATAAATTAAGTTATATAAGCAAATAATAAAATTATAAATTATATAATTGATAGCTACATTATTAAAATAACAACAATTTAAAGACAATGAATAAATAAACACTCACCATGGATATTACATAAAAGAAAATAGATGGGTGTTGAAAAGAAGATAAAAAAATAAACCATAATTTGAAATGTTATTTACTAAATTAACATTAACAAGGAGCATATAAACCAAGATTCCCATCAAATTAAATAAAATGAAGAAAGAAATAAAGTCTATCATCGAGCAAATATGGAAAGGAAAAGAGAAGGACGCAGGAAAATGAAGGAGACGCTTTCACGAGAGAAGAAGACAGCTAAGACAACACTAGAGGAAAAAATCTCAACCAAGGAGGAAGAAGCTTGGTGAGGAGGAGAACAACAAAAGCATTAAGAGGCCTGGCAACCACTGTAGCAGCCGCCAATGGTAGGAAAGAACTTTGACCAACATGCCATGGAGAAACTCATTCCTCTTTCCTTAAATCGATTTGTAGAGGTCTCATTTTGGAAGATAAATGGGGGGAAGAGAAAAAAAGAACAAGGGCATGGTTGTTTCAAGGTTCTAGACGGTTTTTGAAGAGGAGACCAGAGCTGGGCGGCTAGGGCATTCTTCTTTGCTTCTTCAAGTCATCACATCTCAGGTTTTATCTACCTTTCTTTTCTTTTGAAATTAATCTTTTGTGATACTGTAACGTTAATCTAAAACTATCTTGGCCTTTAGAATCTTTAATTCTTTTAAACTTCTAGAAATGGTCTTTGTCGTCTCACCTCTTTTAGAGTTTTGTTTGAGCAATTATTGGGCAATGGAATTTCTTGGTTTACAATAGTAGATAAATTACAGGAGTAGGGGAAAAATCTGAAGCATAGCATTGCTAGGTTGCACAATAATAGCTGAAACATAAAGCATTATGATATGTGAAAATGAGGTGCTATAGACTTTAGCTCTAATATGGGTTTTCTTTTTTGCAAAATCTAATGCTACTGTTCCTTTCCTTAGCTTGGCATCTTGTGAAGTCCTTGAAAATTAACACTGATTCTTCTGCTCTCTTATTGCTCATACCCTTACCTACCATTGCTGTTTCTTTCACCAATTTTCAAGATTTAAAATAAAATAGAAGTAAAATTCTTACAGCTGCAAGAAACTTAACTCTATAGAATGCTTAAGGTAGCACTAGTACAATAGTTCAATGAGATTCTTTTTGAGTCTTTTGGCTACTGAAGAAGAGAAATATGGACTAAATGATTAAGCCATAGTTATACATTTCTATACATTTATAAGGATTCCTTATAACAAATATAGAATTCAGGCATATCATGGAAATGATAAATTTAAGTTTATATTATAATCTTTGTGGCTAGAGGTTTTGTTTTTTTTTAAAAAAATTGGGTGATGTTCAACTTCTTGATTTGTATTGGAGCTGATGAAACTAGTAGGACAACAAATGAGTTGACAAAGGATGGGATTATAGAGTTTATTAATCCAATTTGAAAACATGAAACAAAATAACATGCTAGTGAAGATTGGATAATGGTAGAAATATACCTTTTATAAGTGTCTATAGATGTCACGTTTATAAATATAAGGAAGAGTAATTAATATCTTGCTCTTAAGTAGATTTTGGAAAGGGAAAAAATTATTTATGCATACTTAGATTGTTGTCCCATAAGTGGAAATAGTTGCTCACCTAATAATCATAGGTGTTGGTGTGTTGACAATAAGCTTTGGATCAATTGTGGCAGCTCATTCGAGTAGGATTTAATAGATGCCAATTAAGATCAGTCCACTAGATGGTTTAGACTCATAGAAATATGTCAACTACATTGGAACAATATTCAGTTCTTAACTTAATTAAACAACTCAATAAATCACTCTTGAACACTGCTTCTTATAGACTTTAAGGGACTGTTTTTGCTTATCATCAATGTTGGTCAAATTAGATAGAAGGAATAAAGTAACTCATTCTTCTAGTGACTAGTGGTTTGATTTTTTTTCCTTAAGCAATGGTGTTGGTCAAATTTGTGCAAATAAATGAAAATATGTTAGATTTTGGCTCTAGGTAAAATCTTCTCAAAACCATGGCTCGGTTGGTTGATAGGACAGTCATTCATCTGAGTGTTCATAGTTGTTATGAGCAGTTGATTGATAGGGCAGTCCTTTTCAATTAAATGAATACTCTAATGGCTTATGAGAATGCAACCCTTACAAGTTTACATCTTAATTTACTCCTTAAGGATAGTAAGAATCAGTGTATACTATATAATGGGATGAGGAGTTACCTTACCCTCTATCGTAAGGAGTCTAAGAGTATGTATTGCTCTTAGAAAAATAACTAGTAATTCCATAAATGGCTGCAACTAAGACGGGAACCTACTAAGTTTGAGTTGAACCTACTAAGTTTGAATTGAACCTACTAAGTTTGAGTTGGGAACCTACTTCAAGTCCAACGCTAAGGTTGAGCTAAGGAATTGTACTTGCTTGAGATGGATGGTAGTCTAGGAGTAGTACTAGGCTCGAGATGGACAAAAGACTAGGGGCAGTATATGCTTGAGATGGACAATAGTCTAGGAACATCACTAAGCTTGAGATGGACAAGAGTCTAGAAGCAATACTAAGCTCGAGATGGTCATTAGTCTAGGAGCATTCCACACCAGTGATGGTTACCCTTGGTTGCTTAGCCGATTAGATGGACAGCCGGAAGGTGGATTCCCAACAAGATCAAGTAGATAAAAATAACTCCCTATGAATCCTTATAGCTATTGAATAGGGAATTATAAGCTTACCATAGCTAGGTGCACCTTGGGAAGAGGGTCAGTAGGAAGATTTTTTTTCTCATAGCTTATAGGCTGGAATGGCAATTCTCTCTCTCTCTCTCATCACGAGCCACATAATTCACTTGGAGGGGTGGATAGGGTTGAATCCACTTGGTCGGGATCAATTTGCACCCCACCACAACTGAAACAAGCGGAGTTTGTGAGATAAAACGATTCACCATCATGAAGGTATGTGCAATCTGGTTAGTAGCATTCTTTTTTATTAAGACAACAAGTGGTGCTAATGGAAATTATGTAACTTACATGACGTTATACTGCTTAAGTTGATCTCCATTAATGTTTATATGATTCTAACCTTCTATGTAATCCTTTTTGCAAGATGATGAAGAATTTTTTTTTTTGCAGAAACTATCTTTTTTGTTGGGGTTGTTGTTACATTGGTATAAGAGCTTAGAACTTGACACTAGGACCTAAGTGCTCTCTCTCTTTTGTTATACTAATATGACTATTTGGTAATGACAATCATGGGTTGAGGGAAGAAAGGAAAATGGAAGAAGAAGGCATCGAGAAAATATCCCCAATGAAATAACCCAGAAGGATCCAAGACCACTATTAACACATGGCCAAAAATCGAAACCAAAACCATGTCTGACATTGAGCCATTGGCAAAGACTATGAAGCAACTGAAAATCCAGAAAGGAAAGAAAATAACCCAACCAGATGATAGTCATGAACCACCAAAGGGATTCCCATGACCAAACCCAAAAACCAAACCCTCAGCTATTAGGGTCTTCCCTTTTGGTTGTGGATGCAATGCTCCAATCCTCTCTAAGGAAGCAATTGCAAAATACAACTGTGTCCATACTAATATGTCTGTAACTATGGGAACCTCAGATGATGAAGAACTCGAAGAGGAGGAGGAACCTACTCTGTAACTGAAACTATGTACAAGACGATGAACTAGTACTAAATAAACATTGTCTCACTTTTTTGTAAAAGTTGCTAGTATATACATATATATAATATATGCTTTAAAATCAAGGTGTTATGGTGAATGTGAATGGAATATTTAATGTTGTGAATTGTATGTTGCATATGAATTTCTTCTTGATCCTAAATATGATATAAGACAAGATTTAAAAAAAATAACAAAGACACTTAAATAACACTCTTTTCCCTCGCAGAACCAAACAAATTCAATAAAGAGAACTTTGAGGAGGGGAACAAGCCCTAGCCTCACCGAAATGTTGCATGCAAGTAGGGGTGCATCGTCTCCACCTCCTACCATACCTGAAGAGTTAAAAACTTAATTAAATTCACTTCATGCAAAAATAGCATCACAAGAGCAGAAAATCGAGAAACTAACGAGGAAAAAGGAGCAAGGCACTAACCACAACATTGGCCTAGGAACTAATCACAACACTAGCATTGGAATCGAAGAGTTAGATAGGGAGCACAATGGGAATACAAGTCAAGAACATGAGAGAAGCTCTAGAATTCCCACCTACAATCACTCTCAATCAAAGTCACAATGAGGAGTGGGAAAGGACCCACTTATTTGAGAATTGAAGAAAGTGCAAGCCCCTAAGTTTGATGGGACTGGGGGTGGGGATTTCGCTGAAGCATGGAACATTGGAATGAACAAGTATTTTGGGTTGATAGAATTAAGCTCCAAAACTAAGGCTAGGATTTCCATTTATCACCTAGAAGGAGAAGCCTCACTATGGTGGGAACATTTGGCGAAAATAAAAAACTATGATATCAGTCAACTAACTTGGGACAAGTTCACCAAGCAGTTTCACAAGGAGTGCCTTTTTGCTCATCATAGAGACCAAAAGATGACCAAATTCCATTCACTGCTCCAAGGGGGAATGTCGGTAGCCGAGTATAAATCCAAATTCATGAGCTTACTCCATCATGTGTCTTATATGAAGGAAGAAGAGGATTGGGTGAGAAAATTTATCTTGGGATTGAATAAGAATATTTTGTATGCAACCAAGCTCACTCGACCTAAAAGCTTAAGCTAGGCAGTGGAGGTAGCTTTGGTTGCTGAAGAAAAGCATAAGAGCAAGCAGGAACACACAAAATCCATATTCCTCCAACCACTCCAATAATAAACATAGGGGTAATCAAGAAGCTAAATCTAAAGGAAAGGCTTCTTGAAATACTAAGAGGGGCTAAAATTATAGGGAAAATCATGGGTCAGAAGGTCAAAAGGATAAAGGAGACAAAGGGAAAAAATCATTTAAGAATGAGGCACAAGGTGATTCCAAGAGAGTCAAGGAAGACTGAAAAGGAACAGTGAGTGGATGTTGGACATGTGGAGGTGATTATTATATGAGCGAGTGTCCCAAGAATCCAAACAAAACCACCAAACCCATTGCCATAATTTATGTAGCCATGGATAATCGTCAAGAAAATCAACAAGCTCCATTGATAGAACTTCAAGGTACACTTCTTAGCCAACCCATTTCTATTCTAGCAGATTTAGGAGCCAAATATAGTTTTATTTCCTCCCATGCTATTCAAAAATTTAAAATTGATCATAAGAATCTTAATAGAGAGGAGATGGAGGTTGAGTTTGGGTTGGGTAAGACACAAAAGATCAAATCTTGCTTGCGAGGAGCTGAAATTGACCTAGGGATTATAAGGACCAAGGTGGATCTATGGGTCTCTTCGTTAGGGTCTTATGATTTAATCCTTGGGATGGATTGGTTCCAAAAGTACCAAGCCAAGTTGGATTGCTACAACAAGAAGATTGAATGTCTAGATGACCAAGGGAGGTCAATGGTTCTTCAGGGGATTAGGAGACCCATGGTGGTAAGAATGATCTTAGCAATGCAAGTCAAAAGGGAAGTGAGAAAGGGGAGTAAAATTTATCTAGTAAAGGTAGAAGGGGGTAATGATGATTCCACACCTAGCATTGAATACCATCCCATTCTCCAAGAGTATTGTGATATCTTTCTTGAAGAACTGCTAGGATTGCCTTCTAAGCAACAAATGGACTTCACAATAGATCTAGTTCCAAGGGCTGAGACTATCTCCAAAGCCTTCTATAGAATGAACACTGCTGAATTACAAGAACTTAAGATTCAATTGCAAGATCTAATGGAGAAAGGATTGATACGACCTAGTGTGTCTCCTTGGGGAGCTCTAGTGTTGTTCATTAATAAGAAGGATAAAACATTGAGGTTGTGCATAGATTACTAGATGTTGAACAAGGTAACCATTTGAAATAGATATCCCCTACCTTGAATTGATGACTTTTTTTATCAAAAGAAGGGAGCTTTTATATTCTCCAAGATATATTTAAGGCCAGGTTATCACCAATTAAGAGTCAGGAAAGAAGATATTCCAAAGACATCCTTTAGAACTAGGTATGGCCATTATGAATTCTTGGTGGTGCCTTTTGTCCTAACAAATTCCCCCTTAGCTTTCATGAGTCTCATGAACCATGTTTTCCATGACTACTTGGACAAATTTGTACTAGTGTTTTTGGATGACATTCTAATCTACTCTAAAAATTTGCAAGAGCATGAGGAACATTTAAGAATAGTCTTGCAAAGGTTGAGAGATCATAAATTATATAAGAAATTGTACAAATGTTCTTTCTTTCAACCTAAAGTGCATTATCTGGGACATATTATATCAGCCCAAGGAATTGCAGTGGATCCAGCCAAGGTGCAAGCAATTGTAGAATGGCCTATTCCTAAAAATGTGACTGAAGTAAGAAGCTTCATGGGTTTGGCAGGATATTATTGATGGTTTGTAGAGAGCTTCTCCAAGATAGCTAACCCCATAACCTCCCTTCAACAAAAAGGAAATAAGTTTGAGTGGAAGGAAAATTGTGACATTGCATTCTAGAATTTGAAGGAAGCTCTTACAACTGTACCAATTTTACAAGTGCCTGATTCAGATAAGGAATTTGTAGTTTGGACAGATTCTTCATTGGAATGCAAAATGGGTGAGTAATTTCCTTTGAGTCTAGGAAATTGAAGGATCACAAACTCAATTATCCCACCCATGACCTAGAGTTGGTGGCAATCATGCATGCCTTAAAAGTATGGAAATACTATTTGGTAGGAAGACCTTTCGAGCTAAACATTGGTCATAAGGGACTTCAATATCTATTGACCCAACCAGACTTGAATGCTTGTCAAAGAAGGTGGTTGGAATTCTTAAACAACTATGAGATAGATATCTCATATGTTAAGGGAAAAAAAACTGTGTTGGGTAAATCCACAAAAGTGGTTTACAATTCTAGTGAGGAAAGAAAAGTTGCAAAGAATGACTCCATGCAAAAAAAATTGGTTTTTGGGTGTTCAAACGAACTCAAAGGGGGTTTGATAGAACCCCCCTTCGAGCGAACCCATTTAATGATGGGGCCCACTATTCTAAAAAAAAATCCAAAGGAAAGGCTTGTGGAAAGGGGGTTCGAGTGAACCCCCTTGGTTCACTCGAACCCCCTTTTTCCCACCTTCTCCCCCTCAGGCACCAAAAAATTCTAAAATTTTGCGCTTCGAAGCTTGACTTGAGGATGAAAATGGAGGAGACTTCATAGATCCAACTGGATGATGGTAGTCCTCGGAATGAGCTATCCAACAAATATAATTTTAATATGTTTTGGATTTATTATGTATTTTTTTTATAGTTTTATTAAACATAGGTTTTTCACCGAAAATCAAGCTCTTTGTTTTGCACGTGGAAAAATAGCAGATTATCAATTTTTTTTTTTGAAAAATATGAGTGCAGCAAATATTGAAGTCTTGATCCAACAAAAACAAAATTGAATTTCTATACACACAAAAAAAGTTACACGTTATACGGTCCGCCTATGTATGAATTGTAATTGGTTTGACTTCAAAACTTGATTAAGGAAAAAATATTCAATAAAAAACTATGAAACTAATTGGAAGCACTAGATATCGTAGTCACAAATCTAAATTAAAAATAAATAAAATTTATCTTTCATGGAAAAAAAGTTATGCATTATACAGTGAGCGTCACTCCTTAAAAATGTTGTTTACTGAAAAAAGCTAGTTTTCAAAGGAGATGGAAAAAGAAGTGCAATCTGATTCCAAAAAAATTGAAAAAAATATATTTAGAATCTACAGACAAAATGTCACAAATCACTAGTTTGCATCATCTTCAAATTCCTCACTATTTAGCTGCTATATGTGCCCAAAAGTGAAGATTTAGTTAGAAAAAAATATTTCATGTCCAGTTTGGCCAAAAATTGTAAACCAGTATTGTGGGATCACCCTATTGCAGATGCCTTAAGTCAAAGGGATAAACTAGCTACAATCTCACAACTGAAGTTTGAATTTCTAGAAAAGATCAAGCAAATGCAAAAAATAGATCCCTTTTGTCAACAAATGAGGGTAGAAATACAACGATGGATCAATCTAGCTGAGTACCATGTGGGAAACATTGAAATTCTCTGTTATTTGAACCAAATTTATGTGCTGAAAGAGGGTGGTTTGAGAACAAAAATTCTCGCAGAAGGCCATAATGTGCCTTATCAAGCACATCTTGGGGTAACTAAAATGTACGTGGACCTAAAAACTCATTACTTTTGGCCGAGAATGAAATAGGAAATAGCTTTCTATGTCGCCAAGTGTCTTGAATGTCAGCGAGTTAAGGCAGAACATTGTCATCGTGCAGGAACACTTTATCCTCATGATGTTCTACAACATAAGTGGTCGGTAATTTCCATGAATTTTGTGATAGGTTTGCCTAAAACTCGACATCAACATGACAATATATTAGTGGTGGTTGATAAACTAACCAAGGTAGCACACTTCATACCAGACAATGTGAAGGATGATACCCCACTTTTGGCTAAAAGGCTCATAAGGGAAGTCATTAGACTACATGGGATGCCTGAGGTAATCATTTCTGATAGGGATAAGTTGTTTACATCTAGGTTTTGGACCTCTCTTATGACTACATTAGGAACCAAACTCAATTTTAGTATGGCTTAACACCTTGAAACAAATGGCCAAACCGAAAGAGTTAACCAAGTTATGGAGGACATGCTCATAATGTACACCATGGATCAACCCACTAAGTGGGAAGAGTATATGCCGCTAGTAGAATTTGCATATAACAATTCATACCATTCTTCCATCCAAATGGAACCATTTGAAGCATTGTATGGTAGAAAGTGTAGAATGCCTATAGGTTGGGACAGTTTAGAAAATCAAATAACTATAGGGCCAAAAATTCTTCAAGAAGATGACACTCAAGTGAAATTATAAGAGAAATAATAAAGGAGGCTTCAGATTGTCAGAAAAGTTATACTAATACCAAGCGAACACCAAGGGAATTTTTAGTAGGAGACAAGGTGTTCCTATGTGTCAAACCGCACAAAAGATCAATAAAGTTTCACAAGGATGCTAAACTAGCTCCATGATACATAGGGCCTTTCGAGACACTTGAGAAAATTAGTTGTGTAGCTTATTGACTAGCTCTTCCACCATCTCTCTCTCACATTCACAATGTATTCCATGTATCCTTGCTTAAGAAATATGTTGTTGACCCCACACACGTAATTGATTGGCAAGAACTATAGGTGGAAGATGTTGGAGATATCCACCTCGAACTGCTCACAATCATAGATAGGCGCAAGCTGCAATTGTGCAACAAAACTATCCAATAAGTTAAGGTCCTATGGGACCAATATGGGGAGCAAGGAGCTACTTGGGAAGATGAAAATGTAATGAAACTAGAATATCCATACTTGTTAAATTAAGTCGAGTCAGCTTAATCCTAAGGGGGGAAGTATGTCATATCCCCTCGATACTTTGTTAATCATTTTGCATGACCCTTAGTCCCGATGTAATTTGGACTAGGGGTGGAACTTCAAACTTTAATATATATGAACATATATAAGTGTGTGTGTGTGTGTGCATTAAAATTATGAACCTTGATGTTATTATTATTAGGTGTGCTTATCAATCTTATTATGCTATTTTAAGTTAATGCATTAAATTGTTGGATTAACACAGACTAATGATTTGGTTGTATTTGTGCGAGGCTTGTCATTGGATGCAGGTACCAGGGGTGCAAAGTGAGGCAGATTATGTGGTTTCATTGGTTGATAGATATACAATTGGTATGTCATTCTAGTATTGACCTTGTCTATAGATTCCAGTAGCTCGAGGTTCATTCAACCTAGGATTTTGAAGTATATTTTGCTAGAGTTACTTGACTCAGCTAGGTAGAGCCATTAGGTCCACTTAAATATCTCGATTATTTGAAAATGCTCAATTTGGTAGATTTAATTAAGGTCTATGAGAGAAGGAGGTAAAATAAAATAAATAAATATCTAAAGGTTAGTAAATAAATTAAATTATATAAGCAAATAATAAAATTATAAATTATATAATTGATAGCTACATTATTAAAATAACAATTTAAAGACAATGAATAAATAAACACTCACCATGGATATTACATAAAATAAAATAGACGGGCGTTGAAAAGAAGATAAAAAAATAAACCATAATTTGAAATGTCATTCACTAAACGGGCTAATGCAAGAAGTTGGGTACACAAAAAACTCAAAAAGTGGAAATGTTTTTGCTGTTTTTTAGAATTTGTCACATTTGGACTAAAAATTTGAGGCACTTACACAATGAATATTAAAATAATTTAGTAATATGAAATCTATAATTTTGAATCTAGTTTCCAAATATATAAATTATTAAAATACCCAGATTATAGAAATTAAATTTTGATAGGGATCTATAAAAACCACTTTTTAAAAGTCCCTGTTACCAAGCAGGTGTACGGACAACACTTTTTGACCCAAATAAAATTATTTTTCTAATTCCTTTTGGGAAATGAGAGCTAACAACATGAAGTTTGATGTGGATTTTTTTTTGTAATTTTTGGTTGGTTGATTTTTTTTTATTAATTTTTTATTGGCCTTAATTGATGTTTTTTAAAATCAACGTGTACAAAACAACATAATTAGACCTAAACAAAAATATTTTTTGACTTTTTTTTTCATTGTGTAGAGAATTGTCTGAAGTTTGATGCCATATAATTTTTTTTACAAGAAACTTAACCAATAAAAAGTTATTAAAAAACCAAAAAAACCTGATATTTCAAGTTTAAGGACTAGTTTGCTTAGAAATTAATTAAAAAATAGAAAAATAATCCAATATTAACAAAATTTATATATTTAGAAAGTAGACATTGTGTTCTCTAATGGGTTTTAATTTTATAGATTCATTCAGAAAAAAAGTCCATCAGTTATGTTGTCAAAGTTGGACATTCTTCTTCAATCTGCCTTAGTTTTTTAGTTGAGGTCAAAGGCTAAAATTAGGATTGCCAAGCACTCCCAAACTAAAACCAAAAGGTTGGATATTAGTGTGGAAATTCAATTTTAAATATGCAGCGTTCTGAAGCTGCTTGTCACGTGTTACATTCAATAGCTTGTCTGGCGTTACCATTGACAGTTGGGGCATGTAACATGTCATGTACCCATGAAACGCCTCGTTGCTTGAACCTCTTTAGCATTTTATATGCCATTATCGTTTCATAACGCGTATGCATTTCTAATATAGTCATTTTTTCTTAATTTAAAAAATACTGTAAAACACGATTTTCCTACAACATTCTTTTTTTGCAGTATAGTCTGAAAGTGTCATTTTCTTCATTTTTTATTGCAAATTTGTCTTGTGTAGGGCATATTCTATTCAAATTCTTGGAAAAGACAAAGTGCAGGTTGAATTTTACGAGAATTGGAATAAGGTAAGGAGCTTTTACAAGAGATTTGGAAAAAAGTGGTGTTTTTACAGACATAATACTCATGATGTTTGTACTTGGAGGAGTTTAGAAAAATGATCTTCATAGTACATAGTTTAATTTGAATATTTGAAGGAGGTGGAAATTTGAAAATAAGTTCCTTGAATTATTGTTTTTGTGATCAAAGAGGGTTTGGTAACCATGGGTGATAAGCAAAGACAAAAAAAAAGATGTAGAAAGTTAATGACACCCGAAGAAGTTCAAGCAAATAAAGATAAGGAGGAAAAAAGACAAAGGGAAAGGAAAGAAAGGAATTGTCAAATGAAAGATTTGGAAGCATTTAGTTCCAAGAATGTTGAAGAGGACACCATGAATGATGAAATGATTGTAGATGATGCAAATGTGGAGATGGTGAATATAGAAGAAAATGCAATTACGGAGACAAACCCAACTGTGCCTTCAACTTCAACTTTGAATGATAAGCAAACAACTTCAAGTGTGTCTTCAAATCCACCTCCCAATGATATGGAAAATGCACCTATTCAAACAATCTATCCAGGTATGTGTTCAAACCCAAGTTTTCATAATATTGATATTGCTTGTTTAGATGAAGCCGGATACACCATTGATGAGATCAATAATATTAGGGTTGAAACAATGCAGAAACAAGAAAATGATGAAATTATATCTTATGAGAATGTAAATGATAATGAAATCCCTTTTACATTTGAAAATGAAAATGAAACCCCTTGTGTGAATGAAAATGAAACTCCTATGGATGAAGGTGAAAATGCTCTTTTTACAATTGAAACAAATGTGCTAGATAACCTTCATGGTAAATTTTCTCCGAGACAAATTAGAAATTATGGAAATAAAATATATAAAAAAAAATTATAGAAAGAAATTAGGATTCCAATGTGAACTCATGGTGCAATTGATGAGAATGTTGAAAATGAGAAAAGTGATGAAAAAATTAGGTGTTTTTGTAAAATCAAAAAATAAAGATGATTCAGTAGAACAAGTCATATCTAGTGTTACTAATGCTATTGATGTTATTGGTAAGAAAATTCGATCGAAAGATAAGAATGCGGCTCGTCGTGCAATAACAACTGCTCTAGTTGATAAAACAACTTCAAATAAAGGAATGTTAAGTAAGATTAGTAAATATGTAAAAGTAAATCCTAGAACTTTGATAAGAGCTGCTAAAAGAAGAGAAAGTATTGAAAAGGATCCTATTAATAATCAATGTTGGAGTTTTAGTAGTGGGCGCTCCCAAGATCAGACATAGAATTAACTAATGAAATTAAATATTTAATGCACTCATTTTGGCATGATAATACAAAGTATCACAACGATAGAGATGTCTTAAAATTAAAGGTGGGTTCTACCAAAATCCGTGAGACACTCATCCAAAACATCTCTTAGATATGACTCAAACTGAATTATATAAAAAAAAAATAGATGCTTCAATCTTACCATTGAATATTAATATAAGTCAAAGATCATTTGAAAAGTGTAAACATTGGCATGTTAGAATTAATAAGCAACAAATCTCTTGTTATTAGTATGATATATTTCGATATATACGATGCAATTTGCATGCTAACCAAATTATGCAGGACATTTGTGGCATTAATATGCCACCTGAAAGAATCAAAGATTTTATAGCAGGTTTGTTTTGTGATCCCTCTTTAAATGGAAACTCATTTTTTTTAAAAGCATGCATTTCTAGAGAATGCAATAGATGTGGTAACTTTTCATTATTAGGAGAATGTATGCATGAAAGTAGTTTAGATGAATTTGGACAACAATTAGTGGATGTAAAAAAATTTAAAAATGTTGAGTATTCTTTAAAAGATGGAAAAACTGGAAAACGTGTTGAGCTAATTGTGGAAAAAGTTAGTGTGCATACTTTTACTAATGAATTTAAAGATAAGTTTGTACCTAAATATGTTCAACACTCTCATAATGCTCATTAGCTTGATAATCAATTTCGTTTATGTAAAAACACATTCCCAATTGGAAGTATATTGTCAGTTGTTGATTTTGCTGAAAATTATACTCTTGCTCCACAAGAAGAAATTCAATCACAGTATTATAATTCAATGCAAGTAGCTATATTTGTTCACATTGTTTATAGGCATGTCACGAGAAGATAGTCTGAAGATAATGAATTTTTTTGAGAGAGTACCATTTTATATAGTGATGTCGATTACATTCATTTTGGTTTAATACAATATTGTTTTATTATATTTTATCAAAAATTAAAAAGAGAGGAATTCAAATGCTAGAACATCTCATATGAATTGAGGATAATTGCCGCGAGGTTAATTCAAAATGCTAGAATGTTTTGTGGTTATGCTTAAGAGTTCATAAGGAAAATAATATCCAACACATATGGAGTTTTTGAAATTTAGTCATGGTAGGGAGAATACGATGGGCAGTGCATGTGTGAAAAGAGGCTCTTGCTAGAGAGCAACTTCATTTGAGGATCATTGAAATTTAGAGATCGTGTGCAATTGTAGATTGGTGAAATACCAAATTATCTACAAGAACAAGTGAGAGCTCAATAATTTGATGCTTCTTTTGGTTAGTTGAAGAAAATGATATTTTTTCTCGACAAGATTGTGAAACAATTAATGGATCTGCAAAATGGCATTCGTTTAAGAGTTCAAATGCAAACACATGGACAATATGGATAAGGGAGTTGGCATGTTTTTGTCAATTTTGTATTACAGGTGATTGGGAGGCCTGTGAAAATATGGAATGGGTCGAACAATGGCAACAAAGAGCCTTAACACCTATATCGACAAATGTTCAACATGGAATGATAATTGAAGATAATCAAGTGTTTGCATCGGATGATTATGATCGTGTTTCGGATCTTGTACAAGAAGGTACATTATTTATTGAGTTGAATTTTGTATGTATGGATGTTTATATGTGAATTAAATATAAGTCACTTTTTATTGAATTTTGTATTTATTTTTGCAGGACATGTGTATGCTATTGTTGCACCTGAGGGGAATGAAGAGGAGATAGATTACTGGTTGGCTAGATGTGTTGAGAGAAAACATAAGTTGGCACATCCTAGAGTGGATGATGAAAACTTTGAGTATCCAACTGGTTCAGTGGTTGTTGTTGGCACTTGGCTTCAAAAATATTTGATGAGAAAGAATGGCTTGCCTGCATTTGAAGATTATGAAAGACACAAGAAGATTATACATTATTCACATTTGATTTTTGCAACCAATATAAAACTAGTTAGATATCAAGGGAGGCCTGCTAATAAATTTTTATGGACACTTTCAATGGATGATCACGAGACAATCATAGATGCATTAAAAAAGAGAGAGGATGTAGATGGTACAACAAAATAAATAAATATTGGTAAGTATATCTAGTTGTTTATATAGTTAATTGATATATATTTGTATTTAATCATTTCTTGATTAAAGTTTTATATCATTTTTTGTTTCAGGTCCCCCAAAATTAGATGCTTTACAAACAAGAGAGGAGATGCACCTATATTACAATGGAATTCAAATATAGAGATAGGTAACTATATATAGTTCTAGATACATTTAATTGATAGTATAAATTCATTATCTCAACTCCCCTTAATCCACCCTCTTGCATCCCTTCAAGTCATTCTATCAACTCCCCTTAATCCACCCTCTTTCATCCCCTTAAGCCATCCTCTTAAAGCACCCTTAAGTCATATCCTCTTACATCCTGTAATCCATAATCTTGCATTCCTTAAGTCACTCTCATAATTCCCCTTAAGCCATCCTCTTAGGGCCTGTTAACCATATTGTAAGGTTCATGACATGCATCCCCTTAATCCACTATCTTACATCCCTTTAATCCATTCTATCAACTCCCCTTAATCCACCCTCTTACATCCCCTTAATCCACTCTCTTACATCCCTTTGAGTCATTTTATCAACTCCCCTTAATCCACCCTCTTACATCCCCTTAAGCCATCCTCTTAGGGCCTATTAATATCCATATTGTAAGGTTCATGACATGCATCCCCTTAATCCACTATCTTACATCCCTTTAATCCATTCTATCAACTCCCCTTAATCCACCCTCTTACATCCCCTTAAGCCATCCTATTAAAGGACTCTCATAATTCCCCTTAAGCCATCCTCTTAGGACCTGTTAAGCCATATCCTAGGGTTCATGAGATGCAACCTCTTAAACCATCCTCTTAACTCCCCTTAAGCCATTCTCTTAAGACCCCCCTTAAGCTATATATCCTCTTAGGTCCCCTTAATCCATCCTATGGCAAACATCTTTTGAATTTGTATGGAATTTACTATATACTATTCTTTTCTCGCATGAATTTTTTTCTTAAATGACTCATAAAAATTGTAGTTACTTACATTAATTATTTTTGCAGGTTCTCATCAAGTTGATCTACGAAGTGATTGTTGAACTGAAAAATTATTTTATCAAGAGACTATGGAAATGTCAATTTTTGGTCTTCACCTAAAAGTTGATAAGTTTTAATTGTATCTACATGCACATATATGTTTCATCATATTATATAGTTGTAATAAACATCTTGATATACATTATATATGTTTGTTCAATGTCACTTTTTAAATATCTTGTTCCAATTTTATAGATTATACATTTCATGTCTTTTATTTACCACATTTTATATAATTATTCAATTGTATAGATTATACATTTTATACATACAAGGAGATGGTTTTTTTGTTTATTGATTCAAATATTTGCTATCTAATTGGAAAATAGTTAAAATTACCTTCCCTTAATTTATTGTGAATATGATCTAAACTATTTAAGGAATGTTTTAATTTGTCACCTAACCATGTGATAAATTATATATATTAAATTTGATTCTAGATAAGAATTTATATAGTGCATGTAATACTTGAAAATTAGATAAAATATAAATAGTCTAATGTATGAGTGCATATAATCATGAAAATGAACATAACAAGATATTATAATTGACTGCATATATAATCATCATATTAAAGTCAACTGATATAAATAAACACAAATATGATAATAACATGTTCAAAGTAAAACTAGAGATAGATAGTCCATATAATTTATATGTCAAGTCCAACACATATATTTAAATAAAACTAGAGATCTATAGTCCATAAAATATAAAACCATCTAACTTTCAGGTTGATCGGTCAAATCAAGTCTCCTCTTTGTTCCATTTTGACTAGATGTACCCGCATCATGCTGTAAAAGAGTACAAGAAAGTTGAAATTAGATTTAAATTTATTTAGAAATTTTGATATAATTAAACATATTTGAACTTGAAAATATAAACTTTTAGATAAAAATAAATTTAATTAAATATCTAGTATTTATATAGTAAAAATGATTTCTAGTATGTATAAATTACCATATGATCATGTGAATCTGTAACTGGCATATTTTCTTCAACGGGTAGCATAACTGTCACTTGAGAAGATGCAAATGCTTGATCTACTATATCCTGTATATTCATATAAAGCAAACAATATGTGAAAACCTCATATATATATATATATATATTTAAAAGGTCCGTAAAAATTGTATAGGAGATTTAAAGTAAAGTTTACAACCTCGAATGGTATGACCTCATGATCACGCACCTGAGATTTCCCATGCATAAATGCCAATGATGTCTCAGGTGCACGGCCTGCCATGGGTATCTCATGAAATTCCTGCATATAGATGTACAACAGTTCGTATAGATCATTGACACATGTGTATGTAAATGAAAAATTAAATTAGATCTATGATGTCTATTTAATTTAAACTTAACAAAATTTTGAAAGCAAGCACCTGAGTTGATGATGTCTCAGGAGCACTCACCACTGTAACTTGTGGTTGGTTAGTACTAGGTATTGTATGACCTCCCTACATCTACATATAATATATCAATTCACACATGTGTACAAATTCAAATTAAATTAGATATATATATCCACACAAATTATTTAATAAATATTGGTTCAAGTACCTGTCCAAAAGGTGAGCCCAGATCTACAACACTTGACATATGCACACGATTATCATATTGAGTTTCAGGAATCACGTGATCATGCGTCTACACCAAACACTTATTGAATTAATATTACATTATATATATAGTTTGATGTTATTATTTACATGAATTTTTCATATTTCAAACTTGAATTAAATTTAAGTTCAAAATATGAACATACCTGTGTAGGACGATCCTCATAATATAGTAAATCCAAGTATGACCCCATCCCAGATGCATGTGTGTTGCCTAAAGTGGATGTCTGAGTATCCCTATAGCCTGAGCCTCCATGCTCTCTATTGGCCACTTCAGTGGCCACGTGTGTAGTCTGTTGAGTGAGATGTCTTGAAAGTGAACTCAATTCTCCTAATGTCGATAACATGGTCTGCTGCTGAAATGCAGCGGGAACACTAGGAGAAGGAAGAGGAACAATAGGAGCAATTGGAGCATGTCGCTGAGGATCGACACATGCTCCTAGTCTATGTTGGGGCATGCCACACCCAACTCCCTGAAATGACCTCATATCAAAATAGTTGGGTTTTTTACCCAACTCAAACTTAGCCCATAACTTTCTCAAAAAGTATAAGGGCACCTCACTGTTGCCATGTGGTGGAGTATCAAACACCATCCACCATCTATCCCAAAAATGCGCAGCTATCTGCAGGTGCCTACACCATAAAATTGAAATTCATTTTTTCATGGGTGGAATGGGTTGGTTTGTATGGGGATTAATAAAATATTGGCACATGGCTTGTTTGGTAATTTTTAGGTGATTGATTTCTTTATATGACAATCCATCCACATAGAATTGTCTCCTCTCTTCTCTCCATTGATGGAACCTAACTAGGTCTGCATCAATAGATCAAACATAATCGACAATAGTTTGCATCGTAGATGCAAACCATGCGAGATGGGGAGGGACTCTAGGCTCATTTTTTATGAGATCTATATTTCCTTGAATGACAATGAGGTTTGCTCGGATATTCTCTCTTAATTGATCTTCATCAACTACAGGAGGGGGTGGGGGGTTAGGCAGTGGAGAATGTGGAGGTGTGTTAGGGTTATGTTCATGTGGTGGATTGGGATGTATGGGATCTATAGGAATTTCTTGATTGGGCATAAAATCCTCTAAATTAAACAATGGATCCATGTGAGCAATGATATGGCAACTGCATGTTAAACAATTAAAAAATATATATCAACAAACTAATTAAATAATGCACAAAATTTGAAAGTTATTTAAAAATCACATTGAACATGCACAAATTAAAAATATATTTCATTTGAAGACCATTTAATTTATAACATTATAAAATCCATAACATTAAAAATTCATAGCATGTACTCACATTAAATTGAGTCCAGTGTGGGGTTGTTAATATGAAGGGTAGATTTATGAAATTATGGGGTTTTATTAAAATTTATTTAATCTCATTCATTATTTTCAAATAATAATAAAGATAAGAATGAAAGATTAATAGAAGACATTGAAAGGGACACATAGATATATTCACCAAATTTATCCCCTTAAGAAATGTCAAATTCCCCCTTAAGACATCGATTTACGATTTAGGGTATATGCTGGCTTAAGGGGATCTATGTGTAGTAAGGTCCTAGGACAAAATAGTCCATGGCTTAAGGGAATAAAATTTGTTGAAGTTGCCTAAGACAACCAAATTTCATTTTAAGGTCATACAATTCAAAATGAATAGATGTATTATTCAAGTATGACAAAATTTAATTAAATCCGAGGACATAAATTGATTTATCTAAATTTTCAAATTTCATGTATATAGATACTATTATAGTTTTTTTATATTTTATATATATTTATTTGTGATTAAATATTGTTAAAGGCCACCTCTAGGAATACTCTTGTAGGTCTAGCTAATACCAAAGTGAAGGAAAAATTATTCATTCTCAACAACCAGAAAAATGCAAGTACAAATATCTAAAAATGCTAGAGGGTTATCTAGGAAATTTAAGCAACCAAAATATTCCACAACCATCACTTTGTACATCCAAATAGAAGAACAAGATTTTTTGGGAGCTTCTAGGTCACTAAGAGATCAACTCTACAACTAACATGTAATGAGGGTTCAATAATCCAATTCTTCTATTTAACCATACATTTAAAGACCGAAACTAACATAAGAACTTTAAATAGTATTCAAAACAACTAGTACTTTCTCATGTAACTAAGAATCCAAAAGCAAGAACCCAACATGAAAAAAGAGAGAAATAAGAATATATGCAACTATAAGAAGGAAAGAGATATAAATATACTTTATGAATCCTATTTCAAGAATAACTATCCTCTAATTTACCACACAACTCAATGCATTGTTAGATGATTTATGGTTATAATATACTCATAGGGATTCGATAGAATATAACAATGATATCAAAAATCCTAATCCTATTAAAAAAAAGGATAGAATAACTCTATAAGATACATTGCATACATCTTCTACCCCAAGAATCCAATATATAGACATAAGGATTCCTAGGAAATAACAAAATGGCAACACCACAGTCACTAATAATGCATGAAAATACTATGGTTTACAAGTAATTTTTTATGACTCTCACATGTGTTGACCCATCCTAAAATAGATAATAACTCTTACACAATCTCTTTATTTCAAATTCACTATACAAGTTGGCCTAACTAACTCTCAAGAACTCATCTAAGAGACACAAGATCTCTATAGTGGGACAAAGTAGTTAAGAAGAAATTCTAAGTTTAACACTAACATTAAAATTTATAATCTCATTCATTGTTTTCAAAGAATACTAAAGATAAGAATGAAAAATTAATAGAATACATTCAAAGGGACACATAGATATATGCTAGTGACCTAATTGCAATGTACAAAATAAACAAAGATGAGCTTGAGCTCTACTCACCAAATTTTGAGAACTTCTTTGATCCCCTTAAGAAATGTCATATTAGGATCCCTTAAGACATCGATTTACGATTTAGGGTGATAGGATGGCTTAAGGGGATCTATGTCTAGTAAGGTGGACTAGGAAAAAATGTTCCATGGCTTAAGGGAATAAAATTTGGTGGAGTTGCCTAAGGCAACCAAATTTAATTTTAAGGTCCTACAACAAAATGAATGCTAAATAAGGGTTTAGGGTTTAGATTTAGAGATTTGATGACATGAAAAGATATAGAAGACACATGATGGATTTTGAACCTATTTGGACCTCCAAGCACTCTTGGATGATTTAAAAAGGAAGAGGAGATCTAAACCCTAAACCCTAAACCCTAAACCCTAGACCCAATTTTTTTCTAATCATATTTTTGAAATTTCTATGACAGATCTTCCTTTGAATATTTATATAAATTCTAATGGCTCAAAAGAACCTAAGCGCCACTAAATTGAGGAATCAATTGATCAATTCAATAAATAAATAATCTTAGAAATAAACCTTTAGTTTAAATTGAAAGGCAATAAATTTGGGTCCTACAACAAAATGAATGCTAAATTAGGGTTTAGGGTTTAGATTTAGAGATTTGATGACATGAAAACATATAGAGACACATGAATAAATTTTTACAAGCAAATGAGAAACCCTACCACCTAAACTTAGTGCTTTGAATAAAATATGTGACATTCTAGGAATAGCTTCAATATATCAACAATTAGGAATTTTAGATTTCAGTTATAAGTAAGTTGTTGAGTTATGATGGATTTTGAGCCTATTTGGACCTATAAGCACTCTTGGATGATTTAAAAAGGAAGAGGAGATCTAAACCCTAAACTACTAGTTTCTCAAAAAATTAATTTGAATTTTCCAAATTGAAATGTTCATGCTACAAGTTAGCTTTGATACACTAGTTTAGAGAAAGTACAACATTTAGTTTTCCTAATCTAGAACAATGCCACTACACATGAGATTTAAAATAGGAATTATATTACACACTTGTCTTATAGATATTATGAATAACATCCTATAAATTAAGGCTTAACTATGATCATAATGCATCCTTACATAATTCACAAAGGATCTCATCCAAATAAGAGAAATGGGTAGAAATCATTCATGCTTCACATTTTAATATTTATTTGATTTAATAACATTTATGTGTCTAGCTCTATCCATATTGCACATAGTCTATCTATAGCCCATTTTAGGTTTACGTAAATTAGGGTAAATAGGGTTATAGGTTTATGTTTTAGGGTTTAGGTCCAAGGATTAACCTATGTAAATTAGTTTTTAGAGACCTATATAAATTTTGTAACATAGGGTCTCTAGGGTTTTGAAATTTCTAAGTTTTAAATGTGTTCAATTTAGGTTTAGTTTTTATGGTTTTCAATTTACAATTTAAATTTCTTTGTTTCATTAACATTTTTGGTTTTTTAAATGCAATTAAAACTATAAAACATTCAAGAACTAAAACACACTAAACAAACAAAAATTGAATACTAATTAAAAGTTTCGCGATGTCACGCACTCTCCTTTGTTCTTCTAGCTCTCCATTCAAAATGGTGGGAAATGAATTATAGTCATTTATTTAAAAAAATAAATACTTTCTCGAAACGCATACGCGTTTTAGGTTCGCATACCTGAGTCTGAATGCATACGCGTTCGGATCCAGGCTCGGGTACCCGATCCGTAACGCATACACGTTTCTTTGAAAACACGTATGTGTTTCCTGCGAAACTTTTTTTTTCCCCAATATTTCCCCTCTTCGTGTACCTAACTTCTTGCTTTTACCCAATCATAGATCCTGCATATGAAAACTTGCCTAATAAATCCCACCCTAGGGCTGATTGGAGCCAAAGTGAAATTCCGGATATGAGGGTGTGTGTTGCCCCAGTGCTTAAAAGAACCCAAGACTGGTTGGATGGGAAATGGCGGAAAGTTGTTGGTCTTGTTCAGGATCCTAAGTCATCACAGGAGAATGAATAGGGGTCTACACAAGCATCTGGTGCAAGTGTATCATCAGGGAAACCCTTTGTTAGGTCCTCTAGTGAAAATTCTCAATCAGGAGGTGATGGTGATAGGCTAGAAGAAATAGTCAAGTTGAAGAACATTTGTGAACAAGACAGTGTGCTTTCTCCTACCCCTAAGAAGAAGACCAATCAAGAAAAAATTGTGGCTGCAGATTCTGAAGCTATCTTTAAACAAATCACTAAAGATAATATCTTTCCTCCTCTGAATGAATTCCCCTCTTCTCCACCTAATAATCCACCTTTCACTCCTAGCACTCCTAAAGAAACTATTAGTGGAAATGAAGATTCTTTTCTAGTAGTAGCCTCCCTAGGATGGCTGAAAATAGTAGTGGAGAAGAAGAGAAAGCATATTCCTACAATGACAATTGGAGTGGATATAGTTTCAAAGTTACTTCAAAGCTCTTCAAAACCTAAGAAAGCCAAGAAGATGTCAAGGATGGTGACTGATGCTACTTCTGGAAATCAAATGTTAGAAATTGTTGACCCTATGAAGGATTTAAATGAAGATGAAATAATGGAGGCAGATTACAAATTCACACATGTTGATATGGGGCCTCCAACACTAGAAGGTGATGTGTACCATGCTGGTTATTTAGTCAATTTCTTGATTAAAAGAGTGAAAGAACAGAGGAAAGAAAATATAAAACTGCAATCTCAAGTTCTCGCATTGAGTAACTTTATTTCTTCCATGGCCACTCCTCCTAAATATGGTGAAGCCTCAAGTTCTCGGGTAGAGGGCATTGATGTGCCAACCATAGAGAAAATTAAAAAGAATTTGAACTATTCCAGAGCTACTTGTGAGGGGATCGATAAAATATCTCAAGAGGCTATCTTCTTTCTGAATAAATCTGTGCTTTTTTACACTCAAGTTGTTAAGAAGAGGGAGTTAGTAACAGAACTTCAGCAGGTCAGAAAAGATCAAACTAGTCTCTATGTGCTATCTCAGGAAATGAAAGAATTGAACTCTATGGATTGGAAGATATTAATTGGTGAGAAAATTATGAATAATCCTAAGGAGCTAGACCCTTCCTGGTCAGATTCATTGGAATGGAAATTGAATATGTATGATAATCTGGTGAAGGAAATTAATAACAAACTTGATCTATATTATGAAATGTTGGTGGAAATTAAAGAAGATTGTAATATTCTGGGAGTGGAAATTACTGATGAGTTTGATGAAAGGATTCTAGATATAAGAGAGATCTCTCCAAAGTTTAGAGAGATATTCAATAAAGAAATAGATGATCTTGCTATAGTGACATGGGAGTCCTCGAAACTCTATGGAATGCAGATCCACTTGGAGACTTATAAATCTGGAGAAGAGAGAAGATCTCAGATGTTGGTTGAGTCTGAAAATGCTTTGGGAAAATGGAGAACCAGGTTACATATTACTACAATGCCAGGGAGCATAAACATCACCGCAATTGTCAGCAAGTATCAGGAATACAATCAAAGAGTAAAGGCATAGGAGGCGTTACTGAAGGAGAAGGAGGCATAAATAATTGAAAGTGAAGGAGTCGGTGTTGGGAGAGGGACCACTATTTAGTTTTTAGTTTTTGTGTTATTTTCTTTAATTTGACTCTCTTGATACTTCAAAGACTTTTTATTTTAATTTCTAAAACGGCTGTCTACTTGTCTTCAAGAAACCATTATCAAGACAAAAAAAAACTCTGCTATTTTTATTGCTTTTATGTTATTTCAATATAGAAAGACAATGGTGAAGTTCATGCATGCATAATCTTTGAGTTATGGTGTGTACTATGTGGATTTTCCTCATTAGAGCAAAAACTCTTTTATGCTTTCAAGTTTTTCTTACAGTTATCTTTTAATATAGAAACTCATATGGTGAAGTTCATGCAGACATAATCTTTGTGTTGTGGTGTATGAATTTATTCTGTTTATTCTGAATATCTTGCCAATGGTTATCTATGTTGGTGTTCTGGATGTTTAATATATTGCATTGCTATCAGATGTTTATCTTTGAATGAATGCTTATGGCAATGGTTGAGTTCAGTTAAAGAAATTTATTAGTTCTAAAGTGATTCAAGTCTTTGTGCTTTAGTTTATAGTTTGATATTGGCATGCCTTTCAAAGCTTTCTAGTTAAAAGCTACACCTTTCTTTGCTTTCTGGTTGAAAGCAACCTAAATTTCTATTCATTGCATGTCATAAAAGGTAGCTGCCACCTTGTAAAATAAGCAGAGAATCAGTATGAAATTTAAGTGATTTGATAGTTTAAGTTTTTATTGTTTAAGTTGGGTGGATGCCTTTATGTTATTTATGTTGAACTGCTAGTTTATGTTAGCTTATAACTTATAAGTGGATGTTGAACTATTAGCTTCCTATTCAAGGAATGGTTTAATAATATTCCTCTTAGTTATTTGTCAAAGATTGTGTGAATGTAAATGCCATAGGAATTTATAAGTAGTGTGATAAGTGTTCTTTAAAAATGATGTAGAATCACATATCGAATTCAATACCATGGAAGACAATATAAAAATTTTGGCTTTTCCTAACCTTAGTTGCTAGTCCTCAGATTTTTATAACCTTTTCGTGGAGTTCTAAATTTTCATAACTTCCTAATTCCCCGACTTGGTTGATGGTTCAATTTTTTGAGTTGCAAGTCTTTCTTGGTCATCTTTCTAGTTGGTGGGTTAGAGGTTTCAAAAACTTCAAAACTTCAGACTTTGGTTCTAAGGTTCCCTACTCAATATCATATTTAAGACTGAAGCAAGAATGGAAAAGAGATAAAGAAAACTTATTATTATAACTAATAACACTATGAAGAAATGATCACTCACCTTTAAGTCTATGTTTTCGGCTTTCGTTGACTTCTGAATCGAGAAGTAGAACCTCATAACTGAACAAAATGTGTAAGAATAAATGACACTTTTGATTGTATTTATATCAATCCATGATTCCATATTTGGTGAATTCCACGAAATTTTTAAATGATATATTAAAAATTGGGTGAATCCCACGTGCTTATACAATGATACATTGTAATTTTCAAGGTGAAATGTGTCCTCAAATGTAATTATTTTTTAATGTTATTGGCAAAATAGGTCCTCATAAGCAACTATTTATAAATTTTAATTAGCGAAATGGGTCTTCACAAGCAACTATTTATAAATTTTAATTGGCGAAATGGGTCCTGATACAATGTTGTTTTAATTGTATTGGTGAATGTGTAGGTGTTTTATTAAATGCTTTTGAGAATCTAGGCAAAAATATTAGTCATTCCAATTGAAACACATAGTTTGACAATGGCGAATTTGTTGCTTAAATATGCCTCATAAAAAAATGCATTGGCGAATAGACATGCATTGAACCTATAGTTCGTAAAATCTAGGCAATTTGGATGCCCTATTGGGTGCGAGAAATTCACCAATTTTGACTTGGCCGATTCCTAGAATTTTCCAATTGGTGAAGATTTTCCACTAAAGTTTTCCTTGACACCCTCAACAACTCTTTTCCTTCAAGTAGTGTGACAAATGTTGAAACAGTGGTTGCTAGTGTTCCACAAGAAAACATAATCCAAATCCATGAAGACTTAGCAAACCTACAAAATCAAATAAGTACTAAAAACATTTCAACCAGTGCTATACAAATCATAGATAACATGCATCGCATGATTGAAAGCAAACATAGTTGATCTTATGCATAGCATACTTCAAATTTTTGGAAAAAAATCTTACCTCAACCACCAGTGGTAGTCAACCTATGAACAATATCCAAAGTCAAGGAGAAACACAAATTCCTTCTCTTTCAACCATCACCTCTATTCCTACCTATACCTGGAACCCTCAAGTTTCAACAACAATAGAGCCTACTACTAGTGTCATTCCTGCCTTTGGTATTTTTGCTAGCATCCCTAGTACCTTTGTGGCATCACAAGTCATATCTCAAACCTCTTTACCTTCGATAAGCATTCCATTCACTTGTGCCTCGAACACATATACACTATCACCATATTCCACTCCATCTCAAAATGCAAGCAATGATGTCATCATAAACCAACTTTTGCAAAACATTTCATCCCTTCAAAAACAATTTTCCACCATAAACCAAAATCAAAATGGCCAACCTACATATTATGTCAAAATCAACCCTTTATCCTTGGATATATTGAGAACACTAATACCACAAGGTCTAGAGATTCCTAGATTTGAGAAATATGAGGGGAAAGGATATCCTTCTAACCATGTTTCTACCTACACTGCTTTATGTAGTGACTTTGTTCTTAAGGATAGACTATTGGCTAAGCTTTTCCCTGGGTCCTTGAAGGATATTTCCTTAGAATGGTTCTCCTCATTATGGAACAACTCAATTCGTTCATTTAATGAACTTGTTGAGGCCTTTATAAACCATTTCCAAGTGCACATGAATCCTAAGATGAATTTTGCTGATTTGATGAGATGTAAGCAAAAAGAAGAAGAAAAAGTTACTGACTTTATTTCATGCTATCAAATAGTTTACTCTCAAATCGACGTAAAGATTCCTAATCCTCACCTTCAATGGATGTTCATTGAAAATTTTTAAATTAAGATACAAGATAACCTTACCTTGATGAAGTTTCCTTTGTTCTTAAATTTGTGTATTTCCCTCCATGATTACCATAACTCGGTTAATTGTCATGATACAAAATCCACCTATATCCATCCTTAAGATTCCAAGTCTGCAAACCAAAACAATTATCAACCCTTTAGGAAACATAATAAAGGCTTCCTTCAACTCAATCCCCCTCAACAAACAACTCAACATGTTGATACCCAAGTAGTTGTTGTAAAAGTGACGATACCTTTTAACTATGGGGATCCGAAAAGGAAATTCACTTGCTTACCCAATACCTTTCATAACACAATGTCACAACTTTTAGAACAAAAGATGATCACTTTGCCTCCCATTAAAAATCTCAATCCTAATAAACCATTACCTGCAAACTATAGACCTAATTCCTATTGCCATTATCATCAAAAAAATGGACATGACACGAAGCATTATAAGTGTCTTAAACATCTTGTGCTAGACCTCATTGATTTTGATTGACTTTCAGTTTGAGGTGTTAATGATAAAGGAAATAAATTTTTTGCCCCTCCTAACCAAAACTTGCAAATATTTACCAATCCTATGCCAAATCATAACATTTCATTTGTCAAAGCTAGTGAAACTCCAAAGAATGATGTGATGAATGTAGACACAAATGATGACAATATAAATAATATAGAACAAGGTCCTATAGATATCCCTGAAGAAGAGCACATAACAAAAGGTTTGGTTGCATTGATCGAAACTCAACCTCATAAGGGTTGAACTAAAAATCCTCTTGAGATTGATTTCTCCTCACAAGATATACTTAAACATGCACCTGATGGTCCTCTTTACATAGTTGGTTGAATCTATGACTAGACCACTAATGGAATATTAATAGATCCCATCTATGGAGAGAATGTGATCACCGAAGAATTATTACTTGTGCATGAATTTTATCAAGAAATATATGACAAACCGAAAGCATGGATCAAAAAAAATAATGGTTTCTCTTTCCCTATAATAGGGTCAATCACCCTTTCTTTAAAGATAGGACCAAAAGAATTAGATGTCTCATTCTCCATCATCCTATAGTAAAACCAATTTCATGTGAAGCTAGATCATCTATGGCCTCACTCCATGAATGGTGTCCCTTTAGTTGTGCATAAATTCTTAAATTTTCCATTTGATGATGGAATCTTTATTGTGCATCATAGTGGCTTTAATCCTTTGTCTTCCCATGGGAAATTTTCATTGGATTTATTTTGGCTTGAGCCTATACAACCTATTAAACCTTGTGAAGACTTCTTTTTCAAATTTTATCAAAAGTTCAAGGCAAAGAAAATAGTAGAATTATCCCTTAAGAACATGCTTCAAACTTCAAATGAGCCTACTATCCTTGACGAAACCATGATTGACCCTAAAGACATTCCAAATAACCAAGATCAACCTACAACAAAAACTTTGTCTACCTCCTATAAAAGGCCAAGAGACAATGAAAACAATCCCTCCATGCCACCTAAGATAAAAAAGAAACTTACAAAGCTAAGGAGAAAGTGGTTGAAAAACCTTTGATGGTTCCTTTTGTTCCTCCCCTTAGGGAGGAAAAGAAACCTATGGTTGATAAACCCACTCCTACACAAACACAACATGACAATCATACAAAAAGAAACAAAAATGCTAGAGAGTGTAGACATAGATTTCATGCTCTTGCTCGAAAGGTTAATGAACAAACAAACAAATAAAATCAACATCTAAACTTGATTGAAGCAATGCATGATGACTTTACACCTTTTCCACAACAATCCATGGACATTACCCTTCAGCCTCCCATTGTGATTAATTTGGATGATGATGATGAGGTTGCTAAGATTGATGAAGAAGTGCATAATGAATAAAATGCATTGTTTTCCTCTTCTATGAGCTTAAATGATGATTCTCCTAAGAAGAGTGTTGAACTTGGTGATGCTCCTAGTTTGGCACTTGCCATTATCCCTTTGGCTATTTTTCTACCTTCTATTTATATCGACTGAGACTAGGATGTGGATGACTTGCTAGAGGTCGATTTGCATGTGATTTACTATTCTTTTCTTCATAATGTGATCCACCGTACTATTCTATTTGATGTATCTCTCCATCTGTGTGTATTCCTTGGTGCAGGAGCACCTGTTTGATTTATTGCCTCCATGAGGCCATTTGTAAATAGTTTCTCTATTTTGTGTATTGATTCTTCTAATAAGGTTTATCAAACCATTCTATAGGTTTTTGAGTCTTAGGAAGTCACATTTTAAGTCATTTTTCAAATAATGTTTAAGGTTGTTCCATATTGTAAAAATTGTAAGAGTTGCTTAAGAAAGTTGTCAAACAACTTGTCAAAAAGTGTCATTAATGTGTTTTTTCAACAAACTAATCAAAAGGTAGTTGAAAATGGTTGGTTTTGGTTTGAAATTTATAAATACATCATAAAAAACTCGACTTGGGGGTTGGAGTCATTGATTTTTGAAGTTTGATGAATGGAAACCTCAAATTTTGTGCATTTTTTCATTTTCACATTGTCTCCAGGCTGAAGTTGTGATTTGTATGGCCTGGTATGGACTTAAATAATGGATGGAAATATCTTTGTTTCTAGTTTCCAATTCTTTTTGTCTCATTGAATTTTATTGAGTTTTGTGGAAGATAAGACTGCCTATTCTAACAATATTGTGCAAAATTTAAAAAATGTGATGGTACATATTGTAAATTCTATATTTTGGATCTAAAACCAATTTTTGTTTTTTTCCATGTGAATCTACTTTCATTTGCTTCAAGTCTCATCAAATTTCATTAAGATTTGAATAAGTTGTGACCATTTTTGTGAGGGCAGGTTTGAACCCTACCTAAGGTTTGTAGTTTTGGGAAAAATACAATAAATTTCATTTCCACTATTGGATCTTCATAAAAATTGGAGAAAATTTGTATAACTATGTTTTATTCAATCTCACTGGAGCGATTGGCTTCAATATTTTTTTTGTATAAGTTATTAATGATTGTTCATTGCACTAAGTTTGTGGCTGCCATAGTTATGTTTCCAATGTGATATACAATGCCTAATAGCATGTGTTATACAAAGATTGTTTTGGATTATTATTGAAGGTTTGTGAGATGTGTTGTTGAATCCTCCTAGCTCTACATCATTCCTCTATATACATGCCTTCAGTCTTCTCTGTCATAAACATTTTATCTTTTCATTTGTCTTGTGTTTTCCTTTTGGGGATGATGCAAGGCCTCGAGACATTTAGGTCTCTTCCATGTTGACTTGGAAGGTTTTTTTTTTGTTTTCAATCTCTTTGTGTCATTCTTCTAGTTCTATGAGTATTTGGGGAATGATGATAGTTCTAAGCTCTTAAACAACATTGTAGCACAGACATACTATCCCAAAATCCATGGATCCCTCATGTGTTTGGAGTTTCATTTTGGGGGCAACCCATCTTTTCCTTTTCATGGCGTAGCTTCATTTGGAAACATATGACCTGGCATAGGGATTTCCAAATAAGCTCTTGTGTCTTCTTTTTTGTTAACATTTATCATTTTCTACTTTAAAGTAATTTCTCACAGCATGGTGTTTAGCAATTTCTTTAAAGTGGGGGCATACATTAGCATTATTCTTTTGCATTTCATGTTTCATTGTGTAGTCTTCTTACTTCATGCGATGTTTCTATTTCTTTGTGGTGATATTGGGTGTGATGTCCTTTAAGAGCATGATCTCTCTTATCATATTACATTCCTCTTAGTGGCTTGATGTGACACACTGCATCCCCTAAGTTGTCAATATTCTATTCTTTGATTAGTCCTCTCTTGGAGACATTAGGCACGATGTCCCCTAAGTTAATACCTCACATGAACTAAGAAAAACTCCTTTGAACACATCCCTTACACTATTTTACATGTGTTATATGGCCACATTGCATAACACACTTTTCTTTCCTGTGGTTCCATCTTGTTTGTGCATGAGCTCCAAGCATACGAAGCTTTGCTTGCCTCATGAATCTCAAAGTTCATTGTTGTGTGGTGCTTATCAAAGTTATTAGGAAGTATAGCTTTGATCTGGTTGTACGAGAGTTTAACCTAGGCATGACTTCCCATAGCCACTTGCTTACATGTGAGTGCATATTGGTCGTGTGTGTATGTGTCTCACCTTCTTGGATACTCACCCAGTAGATGACCTAAAGTTTTGTTTCCTTAGAGTGAGCATGCATGTGTTTGCATAGTGCACATCATGTTCCACTTGTAAAATATCTTGGACAAACAACCTAGATCTGATCTACATCATGTGGGACAAATGGTCGAAGCTTCATCCACCCCTCTTTTTTCTCTTTATTTTTTTCTTCCTTTTTTATGACTTTGGCAATATGCTTGTGCTTTAATGATGTTCTTTACATTATTTTCATGTATGTTCCTTTGTGCCTACGCTGGTTTGTCATGGGATCTTGATCTTGGGGGCTTTATCACCCCTCTTGATCATTGACTTCCTATCTAACTAATGTTGGTACACTTGGACCTCCCTTAATGCAATGTTGTCTACTTTAGTGTGACTTTGAACCAAGTTCATCCTCTCACTAAAGTGGGGGCTAAATGTAGTGTAGAAAAATGTATCCCTTTACATTTCAACACTTAATTTGGGAATGATTAACATTAAAATGGACCTAATGTCACCTTGATCTAGTGTTATAATGTATTTTACACATTCACATTAGATTTAGAGCCCTTTTAAGCTAAATAGACCTTCTTTTTCCTTAATTTAGTGTTGTAAACTATATTTATTTACACCTTCACATTAAGTTTTGTGCCCTTCTAAATTAAATGGACTTAATTGTTGCCTTGTTAAGGTGTTGTATACTATTATAACACACTTTCACACTTTTCTAGGGTTTTATTAAATAATTGGGCCTCTTTGTGCTTTAATTGGTCTTAGTTTGCATCCACAAGCCTTAATTTATGTATCTTTTTTAGGATAATCCTGACATAAACCAATATCCAATCATAATTTAGGTGTTTTTAGGTTGTGTGGCCCATATTTAGTGATCTAGGACTCATATGCCACTTCTAGTGTATGGGTCACACCTAGGTTTTGGGGCCTTGATCTAGATTTTGCATCATTCTAAACATTTTTGAAAATGTGTCCCATAGTTTTAAGCCTGATGGGACTCATATGCCACTTATGGTGTATTAGTCCCATGTGAAACAAAATTAAAATTAATTCAAATTATTGGTGATATTTTATTCTCCTAGATCTGATGTCGGCTTTTAGTGTTGTAATTTCAAGGAATTAGGCATAATTAAGTATAAATACAAGGTTATCTCACTCATTTTTCACCTAGCAACTTGAGTATTCATGCATTATAGCAAATTTATGATCTAGAGAGCATTTTAGAGCCTTCAAGAGTTTACAAGAGAATTCAAGAGTCTTCAAAGGTAGATTATCAAGCATTTTAGAGCATTATTCAAGCATCAAGCATCAAGCATCATGTCAAATTCTCCATGTGTTGTGTTTATCTTTGAGCTCATAATTGTGATGTAGGGTTTTGTATTTCAAGCAAGCATTCAAGACAAGATCCATACCATTCAAGAAAGATTCAAGATCTACATCCATTTGATCCATTTAATGCATGTTTGCAACACTTTATTGCTAGGGTTTGGTGAGTTGCAACATTACATTTTGTTCATTCATCATTTATCCTTTCCATTTTATTCTATTTCAAGTTTTGATTACCAAAACAGGGTTTGACCAAGGCAAACCCCTTTCTACTAACAAAACAAAACATTTCCCTCTTTAGTATGTGATTTGCATATCTAGGTTGAAGACCTTCTAAGGAGAAAGATTGGAAATAAGTTGTCAAGTTGTCAAAGTTGTCAAAGGTGTCACTTTGTTTTGGAGATCATAAAAAGACATCTACAGGTTGCAAATCAGGAATTCAAACTCGAAGATCAGGTGGAGTAGACAAACTAGACATTGAAGAGCAGATTCAGAACTTGAATTTCTAGAAGCCTAACTATACTGATACACCACTTCTGGTGTATGAGTCTCAGTATAGTGAAATTTGCAATTTTTAGAAGTTCCTGATACATCTCTGCTAGATCTCTATTCCAGGCCAGAAACCCTAGTTTGGGACTAATACACCCAAACTAGTGTATGAGTCCCACTCAGCATCAAATTTAGTGTTTTTAGCATTTCAAGTCTCCATTCAAGCTCTCTCAAGTTTCTAGGTGAATACTTTTGATCTTACAGCTTTTTGTTTTGATTTACTTGCATTTCTAGGTCATTCTTTCAAGTCTTGCATATCATTAAGTTTCACAATTAGGTATTGCATTACTTTAGTCTTTCTAAGCCTTATCTTGGTGGTGAACCCTCTTTTAAACATTTATCATACCCTAGGACACCCCTATTTTAGATCTCTTTCTCCCTCCTTTCATTGGATTGAGATCTCTAGGGTCTCCTTGAGTGAAACTTTAACAAAATAGGGTCTAGGTTCCATCTCTTCAAAAGGGGATAGTGAACCATCTTTCCACCCTATTTTAAAGGTTTCAACAACATGAGATTGAATTTGAAAAAGTGTCTTTGGAGTAGATAATGGAAAACTTTTAGGTTTTACCATGTTTCACAGAGGCATTGAGGTGGACACAGAAAATTGATGCCACCTCCTAGAAACATTTCATAATTGTAAACTTTACATGGAAGAATTCAGGCTATCCGCCATTTCGTAGCATCTCTAGTTGACTGAACATTACCTTTCACACATCTCCTTAAGAAAGAAGTTCAGTTTAATTGGAATAAGGATTGAAGATAGGCTTTTGAGAGTTTGATTGATTATCTTGCCACTCCACATGTTTTACAACCTGCTATGCAAGACAAACCATTTTTCCTTTATATAGAAGCATCGACCCATGCTTTCACAACATTGTTGGCTCAACAATATGAAAATGGTAAAGAACATCCTGTCTATTTCATTAGTCAAACTTTGATTGACTACGAGACATGATACACAATGATAGAGAAAAAATGTTTGGCTCTTGTATTTGCTACTAGTAAGTTGAGACATTACTTATTGAATGTTGAAATACATGTGATGATGAAATTCGATCCTTTAAAACATCTTTTTGCTAAAACAAATTTATCAAGACACTTAGCTAAGTGGGTTATGTTGTTAATTGAGTTTTACCTTAAGTTTTTTTCACAAAAATAAATTAAAGGACATGCCTTGACTGACCAACTAGTTGACGCTCCCTCTCCTCTGGAACTACCTAATAATGATTCATTCCTCGATGATAATTTGTTGACCATTGAAAGGGATACGTGGAAGTTATATTTTGATGGCTCTGAGTGCAAAACTGGCTCCAACACAGGGGTTATAAGAACCCCACCTACGGGAGAGCCTATTCCCTTATCTTATCACTTAAACTTCTTATGTACAAATAACATAGCAGAGTATGAAGCGTTAATTACTAGATTACATGCCACTTTGACTCTGGGAGCTTGAAATGTTAAAGTATTCAATGATTCACAATTAGTTATAAAACAAACAAACGGAATGTACCAAGAAAACCATGACAAGTTATCAAAATACAAGGATCTCACAATGACTTTGTTAGATAAGTTTGATTCATACACCATTGATATCATCCCATGAAAAGATAATCAGCATGTGGATGCAATGGCAAGTGCATCTTCTCTAATATCTCCTCAAGATCCTTCAGAATATTTCACATTTGTCATACACACAATTATGAAACCATCGATAGAATCTAAAGTAGAAGTATTATCAACCACCATGGAAATCTCTAGTGAATGGTTTGTGCCAATATTTAATTACTTAAAATATGCTACCTTTCTTGAGCTGACAACTAAGAATACTTGAGCTCACCTTCAGAAGCTTGTGTCTAAATATATAATTCTTGTTGACATGTTGTATGAAAGGTCCTTTGATGGTCTCTTACTTAGATGCCTTAAACAATCTGAAATCCCCATAGCACTTGAAGAAGCTCATGCAGGTACTTGCGGAGGCCATTTTGGAGGAAGATCATTAGTTCAAAAGCCAATCCACATAGGATACTATTGGAGACATATGGAATAATATTTCTTTGCATACATTAAGAACTGTCACAAATTTTAGGAACATAGCAAATTGATTCACGCTCCTAATTCTAAGCTTCACACACAAGTTCCTATTTGGCCTTTCTCTATATGGGATCTGGATCTTATTGGAAAAATTTCACCTCTTTCTTCTGCCAAACATACATTCATAATTACTAGAACAAATTATTTCACGAAATGGGTAGAAGCAATTCCCCTTCATTCAACAACTATTGATGTAATATGTCATTTCATATTGGAACACATTATTGCTCACTTTGGACTTCTTTTTGCATTAGTTTTGAACAATGGGACACCATTTAAGAATAAGGATGTGAAGAAATTCTTAGAAGTGTTTAACATACAACATCATTTTTCAAGACCCTACTACCTGCAATCTAATGGCCAAGTTGAATAAACTAATAGAACCCTCAAGAAAATATTAAGGATAATAGTAAGAAAACATAATAAGGACTGGCACACACAACTAACATATGTGTTATGGGCTTATCATACAAATTTTAGAACATCAACTTGGAATACCCCTTATAACCTCGTCTATGAAATCGAGGTGATAATGCCCTTGGAGTTAGAGATTCCTTCATTAAGAATTTCTCTTCAAGGACTTATTGATGACAATACCTATTAGGAACAACATTTGCATTAGCTTGAAATTCTTGATGAACAACGCATTAATGCTCTTGAGCACCTTCAAGCTTATTATAGAAGAATTCAGCATAGTTACAATGATAACGTCATACCTCATTTATTCAATAAAGGTGATTTGGTCTTATTTGAGGATCAACGTAATGTCAATGTCACTCCAACTAAAAAAGGAAAGTTCAACCTTAATTGGTTAGATCCTTACATAATTGATGAAAGTTATGGGTCTGGAGCATACACGTTAACAAAAATGGATGGTACACCTCTTAAAGAACCTATCAATGCTATGCATCTGCACTGATACTATGTCTAATCTTCTTGAATAGTGTGAATGATAGAGCAATGGTATTAGAGTTAGTAGATGACATTCTATGTTCTCTTGCATTGCATCATTATTGACAAATAATCATTTGTGTGTATGGAATACTAAATTAATTATTTAAATTAAGTTTAGGTGGTTACTTTAGGTTTCATACTATTCAATATTATCTTATATGTCATGTTAGATTAGATCCTTATATGCATTTAATGTTCTACAATAATATCATAGGTGCATTTAATTTAACATAACATACTTAAACACAATGTTGCATCTAAAAGAAACTAGGATAGTTTTAATTAGATCACATAAAGCATGTTAAATCATGGACACATTTATTAAATAGTCTTACAAATTTTATTTGATAAATCACATTTCCATTTAACTTAAAACACATAAGCATAAATAGTCAAGCATCTAAGATCATATATATTATCATAAAAAATTTAGTACATGTCATCAAATCTACAATGCTAGTGTGGCCTGTGACTACCATATCCCTTGGAATCTGGTGATTGCACCCATCGAGAGATGATCTATCGAGAGATGGTAGTATGTGATCATGAAATAAGAGAATCTAGTGCATACAATAGGCCACTTTCTCTTCCAACAGTTGCGGTCTCCTATGCAATAGCACCTAGACACTCTCACTCTATGTGGTCTCTATCTTCTTGTAGCTTGGAAATCTCTACATGAATTCTCTCAACCTCAGTTGGATCTCGAGATGACCGAAGCTCCTCATATGCAACCTCATCTCGATCTATGTGCCTAGTAGCACCCTCATATGCTCCTCAGCCTAGAAAAAGGGTCAAATAGATCTAGATGTTGCTCCATGATAGGTAGGGGCATGTAGTCTATGGCCTTATCTCTGAGTGAAGGAGGTACCATCTCTGTGACTACCCATCGGTAGAGATCATGTAACTCTCTCACAAAACTTGCAAGATAGAATCATAAAGCTAATCAGTACACATTATGATATATTTATATATAAATTAAAAGCATGAACATAAGAATAAGCATAACAATAAATAAAATGTCAGATCACCTAGATCTCCGACTGGCTATGTAAAGACAACCTCATCCTACGCAGGAGGAATAGAGGATGTACTTGCCTCTCCATACTCATAAGTGTTGGTGTGTGTCATGGTTGTCAACTGTGATCTAGTGACATGGGTGGGAGCTGACTCTCTCCACTCATGCGCAACTAAACCCTTATTTTTTGTGTCACTTCCCTCACTCGTCAGCTGCTTCTCCTCCTCCTCATCCTCCTCCTCTTGCTCATAGTCTAGGTCTATCCCCTCATTGTAATCCTCATCTATCTCATCTGCAAATAGGTCTATAGCCCTGAGCCCTATATCCTCACCTATCTCCTCCTCCTCATCCCTTTGATCTAGAAGTGGTCCTGCAAATCCTATAGGTTGATCCATGGGAAACACCAAAGTTGGTCATGTTGCAGCCCGCCACTCCTCGTATGCATCTGTACCACCAACATCATCAGTTTCAGAGATTAGGGGCACATCATGATCATCATCATCTGAGTCACTGAAGATGTCATCATCAGAGGTGAATCATCTTGTATCTCCTAGTCTCCAAGCACTCTACACTAATCACCTATAAAAGGGTCGTGCTACTAGTGGTACTTGTATCTACCTGAACTCTCACATAACACGATCATAGTAGAATGGTCTTACTATGTAATCATGCTTACCTAGTAGAAACCTATCCATCTACATCTACCTCAACTAGCGAGTCTCATTCAACCATTATGGTGTCAACTAATAAGGTCTCCATAAGATCTCCTGATCCAAGTGGTCAAATTTGACTCTCTAGTATAAAAGATCCCCATACTGCCATGCCCATCTTATTGGATAACTAAATGCATGTGGGTATCTGAGGGTGTATATAGAAATGAACCCTATCAGCCTGGTGCATGTGATATGCTCCAAGCACCACACCTGCAATAGCATACAATGTACCATGCTATCGACCTTGTGATACACAAACCGCCCTAAATCATAATATAGATGTACAAGAATGTTATGGCCCCATGCATAGATGGTCATGTAGCGCTCCATCTACTGTATCATGTGAACTAGGCCTCCATCTAGGTGTGCTCCATGGCCATTAGAGGCGATTACTAGTTCTACTATGAACATCATGATCCATCTCAAAAGTGGTGATCGTGTATAGAGTAGTCATGGTAACTCAATACGTGGCCCTACAATCTCCTCTTGAATAGGTCCTCCATGGAATAACCCTACATCTACTCACATATGCTCGTATGTACGATCCCCTATGAAGTTCACAGTCTTTCCTCGGATGGGAACTCGAAGGATGCGATGTACATCCTCTAGGGTGATCGTCATCTCGCCTATAGGCAGAAAAAATGTGCAAGTGTATGCATCCCATCTCTCTACCAATGCCATTAACATGACATCATGGTACCTCATGGGAGGCATGAGGTACACCTAATAAATCTCAGTGGTCTGTAAAATTTGAGTATCTTCCTCTAATTATGTCTAGACAAGGTCCGGTAGATGACAAAATAATTTTCTGTCAAGATGTTGTCATGACCGAGGTGGAATCTAACAAAAAAGAAAAAATTTGTCGTACAAGCATTCTAAAATCTTAAATCTATACATCAATAGTCAAAAAAGTGTACTAAAGTTGTTCTAGTGTACTTTTCTAAGGGTCCTAGAAACTTTAATCCCCTTTTGGGACACTTTACAAAAAAGGGGACACTTTGCAAAAAAGGGGACACTTCGCGAAAAAGGGGGGCACTGCGAAAAAAAGGGATGCTTTGCAAACTTTTCTTCTAGGGTCCTAAGTCTACCTAGAAATGCATAAAAAAAAAGCTAAGGTGGCAAAAAAATGACTCATTGAAATCTGAAGATCGCCTCACATTACCTCCTCATGCAGCTATCAAGTCTTAGGGGCACGTACTCTCGAGCACTTGGAATTTTCACTCACTCTCCAATGAAGTTAAATTTCAAGAAGGTAAAGAAAAAATGATTACAAATTACTTTACTTTTTACTCTTATATATGCTCAAATTAGGTCTTTAGCATATCAGGGTTAAAAGTTTTTTTCATTCAAATTAGCATACCGAAGGCTAGAGAACTCTATTTTTGACATTGTTTGTTGCATTGGATTCATGATTCTACTCATGTTATCATCAAATGTCTATCACATTGTGGTATGGTCCTTAGAAATACCCTATGATATGACTTATCCAATTCAATGTGGCTAGATTGCTACCTTGATTCCACCTCCATAAGGCAAGCAAAATGTAGGGGGGGGCATACATCTACCCTCAAATTTTATTTTTAGAAGAAGTTAGATAAGATGATTTTTAAGTGACTAATGAATTTTTGTTGTAGGATGTGGTTCCTAACATTGTGGTTTTGTAGATAGCTATAGTGGGGGATTCAATCTCCCACATTGTGAATGAATCTATATGAGTATCCTTTTATGGAATGAAGTTTATTGTTCGGATTCCTTTAGCTTGCATATGCCCGTAGAGTAATATGGGCGCTAAAGTGGGGGCTAAATGTAGTGACAGATATTGTACTCCCTTCTTGGAGATGGTATAATTTCTCACTTAATTTGGACCTATTTTGGTACCCTTGCATTTATGACCCTTTAAATCATAATTAATAGGCCCCTAAGACCCTTTATTTTGGATCTCAAGGCTTATTTTGACTAAAATCCAATAAAATAAATAAATACACTTAATTTTCTCACCTCCCAACATTTTCTCACCCCAAAAAACTAGGGTGGGACTCATATGTGGCCTTGGGTGTATCAGTCCCCCTAGGTGGGACCCATATGCCACAAGTGGCGTATGAGTCTCGTGTGGCCCCTTTTTAGGGTTTGAGCGAGAAATTCAAGTTTTTAATTCAAAATTTTGGTTGATGTTAGCATTTGAGATCTAATAAATGATAAATTAGGTAAAGTGCCTATATAAACAAGCTTTCAAGTCATTATTCCACCTAGAGAAAGTGATTCAAGAGCTAAGTCATCCTAGAGTTTCAAGAAAGAGTCTTCAAGGGATATCTACAAGTTTTCAAGAGCAAGTAAAGTCAAAGTCTTGGAGCAGTATATCATTGTGTTTTTGTAGGTCTTCAAGCTCACTTTCATTCAAGATCTAGCATTGTTAAGGATTGATCATCGTTGGCTATGGAGAATCGTGATGGATTCTAGGTTGGGGAGATGCAACTAGCCATCAAACCAAGCCTAATGACTTGTTTCCTAAGTGATTTCGTCCTCCATTATCACTCTACTTTCAGCCTAAAGGAAGGCACATGCATTATTATGGCTTATTATGGTGATTAGAGATCTCCCAAAGTGATTCATCATCTTCATGCTTCATTCATGCATCTCATTCTAGCACATTAGAATAGGATTGCATTGCATTTCAGATTTCCTAATATTGGATGCACTTAAAATAAGGGTTTGTACTCACATTTACTTTCAAGATCCATTGTTTCTGTCAAATTTTAATTACCCAACTAGGGGTTTGACCAAGGCAAAGCCCCCATAAGAAAATCAACACTAAATTATGTTTTGTAGGCTTTTTATACGTTCAGATTCAGAAATCAAGCTGAGAAGACAGAGTAGAGATAAGAGAGAAAATTCATACTATGACTTTCCAAAAAATCAGGATAAACCTAATATGCGACTTGTGGTGTATGAGTCCCAGTATAGTGATTTTTCCAAATTTTAGGAGATCTAGACCAGACACTGCCAAATTCTTGTTTCAGCCTAGAAACCCTAGTCTAGGACTGATATGCCTAGCCTGGCGTATGAGTCCCAATGTGCATTAAAGTTGGCTTTTTCAGCATTTCATACTTTTTTCTAGGCTTCTACAAGTTTCCAGGTGCATCGCTATACTTTTCCAATTTACTGCTCTAATTTACATTCATTTCTAGGCCATTTATTGAAGTTTTGCACATCATTAGGTTTTGTCATTAGGTCTTGCATGTTACTATTCTTTCCAATCCCTAGCTTGGTGGTGAACCCTCTTTTAGTCCTTAATCACACCCTAGGATACCTTATTGCAAGATCTCTTTCCCTCTTTCTATCCACAGATTGAGATCTCTAAGGTTTCCTTGAATGAACTAAGTGAAATAGGTCCTAAACCCTTGTGTTCCATCTCCCAAAAGGTGAGCACCCTATTTCCTTAGCTTCATTATCATATTAAAGAAATACTTAATTTAAAAATTTAAAATTACATATTAAATTTAATTAAGTTTAAACATTTAAAATGTATCATAAATGTGTTGTATAATTTTTTTTCCCAATATATAACATTGTAAACATACAATAAATGAAAAAAATAATTAACTAAAAAAAATAATATGTTTTATACATATTCTACTCTCTTATTATAGTATATTATATTATAAAGTAATATAATAAAAATAATATAATATAGTATTATATTATGGGGCGGGGGGGCCTAGCTCGATTGGTTAAAGCATCCTATTGCAGGAAAGAGGTCATGAGGTGTAAAAATTAATGATATATGTAACTTTGTACCAATATCTTTAAATTGTCTACATTGACATTTCTTTCACTAATATATGGAATATTGAAGAAAAATGATGTCAAATTAGAAATTAACTCACCTTAAAGCACAAAATAGTCCTCTATTGGGTGCAAAATTGATGAAAAGGTTGGCTCAATGAAGAAAGGCTACAATCCTTGCACAATGGAATAGAAATGAGTCCAACGTTTTTTAACAAAAAAAAATGATCTATAATAGTTGGAAACAATTATCTTAGAATTGTAATTAAAAAAAAAGAATATATGCAAAATAAACCATTTATTTTAAAATTTAATTTTAAAAAATAATTAAACATCAATGACATTGTAATTATTTTATTGTAAAATTGAACTAATTGTTAGATTCTATTATACTTTTAGAACTTAATAAATTTAGATTTAATAAATAACATGATGACCATAATGATGTGTAGGTTACAAATCTTTTCTCCTTGCTTATGTCTCTAAGGACTTTGTTTACTATGTTATCATATGTCTCTAAAGGGGTCTAGAAGTTACAACTAAAATTTAAAACATTGGAAACAAAAGAGGATAGAACATAGTTGGAATCCAAATATGCCATGTAAACTAATCCTTATTATAAAGTGGTCTACAATGTAAAGATGAAATAATAAAAACAAAAGATAGTAAAGAATAGCTTGAAACCATATACACCATGCAAATTAATCCTAAGGATTCAGAAGCTAAAGTTAAAATACTTGATACAAAAGAAGATATAACACAAATAACCAACAAATAATTTTATCTTAGATGTGGTCATACTTTGAATGTAATTGTAGCACTTGAAGATAATTATGAATTGTTGTTGCGGTTGCTTCTCCTACCCTGCCTTCAGTTGTGGAAGTTCAAGGATCAATAAGTTAATATTTTCTCTTTATTTTATGTTCATCATTGTTTTACCGATAGATTTGCATTTTTAATTGTTTGGATTTTATCTAATTCCAACTATGAATTGTGTCTTGAGAATTTTTAGTATAAGGTTTGTATTTGAGTCATTTTGTTTGAGTTGTGAATAAAGTGAAACATTTATTTTAGGTTCTCCTTTGTTTTGTTATAATTTAATGATATTATTTTAAGAGGTATCTACATTGTTGCATTATGTTCTTGTTATATTTGCAATATTTGCATTCAATAAGCAATATTTGAAAAGTAAGGACTTTTTGCTCTTTTGACAATGAGATTAGAGGTAAGTAATTTTCTATGTGCAATGATTATATTATGTTCTTTATTCTACAATGTTCACTATATGTTGAATACATGTTAAGAACCATGTATATGTAGAAAAATAAAAATTGTCCAAATATTTTGCAATAAGTTTGGTCCAAAAAAAAGATGATAAAATCAAATATTACAATTTTAAATCTAGCAAAGAAAATTACCCCTCAATATCCTTTCTATATCATTTCTTTAATTAAGTTGTATATTAAATTCTAATATTATTAGTAAAAATTAGGCAAGTTGGTTGACAAAAGACTAGAATAAATAGTTAGGGATGCATTTATTATTAAAATGATTAAAATAAATATCAAATACCATGCTCATAGAGAAAATCATCATCATCAATAAAAGAAAATAATTACATGAAAATAAGAATTTATTTAATAACTTAACCAAAGAAATAGAATTAATGATTTTGTAAGTTACATGAAACCCTTGTTCTCCAAGAAATTTGCAGATCTTAATGGAGTGAGATTTCCTAGTTTTGGACATCCCTCCAGATAAGCTAATTAAGGCAGTAGAGTTAGATTTAGTAAGAAAAAGTAACTCTGGAAATGTAAAACAATATTTCAAGGAAATTGCAGTAGGTGAAGAAGTTGTAGCCCCTCCAATCTCTACAAAGTTTCTAAGTGCATACAATGGCGGTGGCGAGGAAATATAGGAAAATAGAGGAGCAATTAAGTGCTCTATGCTTTTCCCTAAAATATAATTTCCTCTCCTCGAACTCTGAAAAGGAAAATTTGGCACTATCATACCCCAAATGGATTATGAGCAAGGATGTGCCTACTAAATATGGAATTTCCTACCCCAACTGGTTTCTAATCTAAGAAATGTAATGAAAATTGGAGAAAAAAATTATACTTTATTAAACATGGATGTAAGGGTATTAGTTTCCCTCTCACAAGGATTTGAGATTCCAAATGAATCAGTAATGAAAATTTCTGATAAATGCATATGATGTAAATTTTGGGAGTACAAGACCACTGAGAGGAGTGAGGGGAGGGGTGGTGAGGGGGAGAGGATGGGTGGTGAATCAGTGGTCCAATTTCAAATCAACTTCTATAAGAGAACCCACTTTAATTTAAACAGATAAAAGCATTGGAAACATCACATACACTAAATGTTGCATTCACTTGAATTAAGCATAGACAATATTGCAATCACTTCAAACATCATAGATATTAGAATTGGAGTGAACAAAATGCTTGAACCATAATAATTCATCAACCACAAATTGACATGCAATCAAGAGAAGACAGAACACCATGATTATGAGTTGAAAACCCTCATAGAGATAAAAACCCACTCTAATAAGAAAATTTATTGAGCCTCACTGGAAAAATAGAATCTCACTAATTACAAATATGTCTCACTGACTGCCTCACTGGTTATAATCTCAAAAAGGTATGCCTCACTGGCAATACAACGTCTCACTGACAATCACAAATGCCTCACTGGAAAAATACAACCTCGTTGGTTGTTTGGATTAATGGCCCATCAATGGTTGTTTGGCACATATGGAAGGGGAGGAATAGAAGAATCTTCCAAGACAAAGGCTTGGAAGCAGAAAGATTAATTCAAAAAATTGAAGAAGGTTTTTGTGAAATATTAAGGGAAAAAACCATAATAAAATGAAACGCCAAATTTACCAAATGAGATGAGGATTTGTAGAAAAAATGGGACAAACTAAAAATTTCCAAAGGACAAATAATGGACAAATCAAGAATCAGAAAATAAATAGTTGGGAAAGCCCTAGAACAAGGAAGGCTTAAGCTTAACTTCAATGGATCAGCAAAAGGTAATTTGGGTTCAACTAGTGCAAGTTGTATTATCAGTGATAAAAAAGGGAAATGTGTTTGGGCCCTGTCCAGAAAAATAGGTATTGCTACAAATAATGAAACAAAAATGGAAGCATTAGCTCTGGGTTTGTGGTTATACAATGAAAAAAGCATAAGAAAGAACTAGAAGGTGATTCGCTATTATACATACAAGTAATAAGAAAAAAAGATACACCTAATTAGAAATTGAAAAATGGTGTGTCCCTTGGTCTTCCTTTCTTAACTGCCTCTTGTGGATCTTATATAAATCTGGCAGTTGTATCTGGCATTGACAAGTTAATCTTTTGGTGCAATGACAACCACCAATGTGACACGTATGAGTCCCAGTGAGGTTTTTTTTTCAAAATTTTCAAAATATTTATGTGATTTTTATGCTTTTGATGTTGTATGATCTATAAAATAAATGCCGATGTAGTTTTTATATGTTTTTCAATTATTTGAGATACAAAAATTCCACCTATATGCACTTTCACTAATGCAAAATTTGGAAACCCTAGAATGTCGATTAACTACTGCAACCCTTAATGCAATGTTAATGCAAGAAAGATCTAGGATGATGATACACTCCAAATCAAAATTATGATGTTCTAAATGCAGGTTCACCAAAATGAAAGGAAGAATTTTTGGCTTGGTTGCTAGGGTTTAAGACCTAGAGTACCAAAACTCCAACACTCTCATGCAAGGATAACCCTAGAGATCTCAATCCAATGAAGAAAGGGGAAAGAGATCTAGCAATAGGGTTGTCCTAGGATCTTATTGTAAACTAATGAGGGGTTCACCACCAAGCTAGGGCTTGGAAAGACAAATGTAATACAAGATGAAATACTTAACCCTAATCTAATGCAATCATTCACTAAATGGCCTAAAAATGCATGTAAAATAGAATAGAAAGTTGCAAGATGAAATGTGTGCACCTGGAAATCTAAAGATGACTGGATGAAGCTTTGAAATGCTTGAAATATTGATTTTAAGGCCTACTAGGACTCATACGCTAGACTGAGAAAATTAGTCTCAAATTTGGGTTTCTGTGTAGAAATTGGAATCTAGCAAATGGGTGTTTGAAACTACAAAAACTTGAAATTTGACCTAAACTGAGACTCATACACCAAAACTAGCATATTAGTCCAGTTAGGGTTTTCTGAAGTCTCAAATTTTGAATCTAGTCTTCAAGGTCTGCTCTATGCTTCCCAATTGATTTCCAAATCTGAAGCCATGATTTGTAACCTGTAGAAGTCTTCCAAGTGTCTTTAATGCAAGATGACAACTTTGACAACTTTGAACACCTTGACAACTTTCTCCAACTTTCTCCTTAGAAGGTCTTCAACCTAGATTTGCAAAACACAGAGGAAAAAAATGTTGTTTTGTTAGTGGATAGGGGTTTGCCTTGGTCAAACCCCATTTTGATAATCAAACCTTGAAATGAAATGAAATAGGAATGGAGAATGATGAATGAACAAAATGCAATTTTGTAACTCACCAAACTCTAGCAACAAAGTGTTGCAAACATGTATCAAGTGGCTCCAATGGATGTAGATCTAGACTCTTGCTTGAATAGGATAGATCTTGAATGAAATGCTTGCTTGAATTATGAAACCCTACATCACAATTATTAGGTCAAAAAAAAACATGATGCATGAAGACTTTGACATGATGCTTGATGCTTGAAGAATGCTCTAAAACATTTGATAATTTTCCCTTGAATACTCTTGAATGCTCTTGAATGCTCTTGTGAACTCAATTTTTCTATAAGAATACTCATTCAACTTGCTAGGTCACTTGATTGCTTGTTAGGAGAAAAATGAATGAAATAACCTTGTATTTATACTTAATTATGCAAGAATTCCTTAAACTACAACACTACAAGCTGACATCAGATCTAGGAGGATAAAATCTTGCCAAGAATTTGAATTAATTTTGATTTTGAGCCACATGGGACTCATACGCCAAAGGTGGCATATGAGTCCCATTAGGCATAGTTTATGGGACCAAATTCAAAAATTCTTAGAAAGGTGTCAAACCAAGATCGAGACCCAAAAACCTAGGTGGGACTCATATGCTCAAGGTGGTGTATGAGTCCCAAATCACTAAATCTGGGCTACACAACCTAAAAACACTTGAATTATGATTGGATGTTGATTTGTGTCGGGATTATCCTTGAAAAGATACATTAAATAGGGCTTGTGGATGCAAAATAAGGCCAATTAAAGAATAAGAAAACCCAATTATTGATGATAACCTTAGAAAAGTGTGAAAGTTTGTTACAACACTCTAGATAAGGTACAATTAGGTTTATTTAGTCCACAAGGGCCCAAGACCTAATGTGAGTGTGTTAAACACATTACAACACTAAGTAAAGGCAACATTAAGCTCATTCTTACAAGAGTTGGAATAATGTGCATCAATCTCACAGGCTGAAACCTTTGAAAGAGAAAAGTCAGTGTGACATTTGTATTGTCTGGTAAACTGGTAGTTGTAAAACCTTATGAAATGTTCAGGTCGTCGAGACCTTGTTGATGTCTTGTTAACTGGACCTATTGTTGTGACTCATTGTGTTCATTGTAACCCTCTGCCGAGTGGATTGGTCTTGCCGATGGATTGATGCCTAAAGGTTATCGGGGAGACTCATGGCAACTAGAGTCATCGGAGTAACACAAAGGCTTCGGTATGAAGTCTTGGTGATAGGTGGTATGTCTCACCGATAAGCATACACTCGAAGCTATCGAGGTGACGTGAAAGCCTCGGTAAGAACTCTTGCCGATTGTTGGTTCTCTCGTCGATAGTTATTCACTAGAAGACATCGGGGTGACATGGTAACTCGGTAAGATCTCTTTCTGATAGATGGTATGTCTCACCAAATAGCTACACTCGGATTCATCGGAGTAACTTGAAGGCTTCGGTATGAAGTCTTAGCGATGGATGTTTGTCTTAGCGATGGTGTAGTCTATTGTCGGTATGACTCTTGGCAACTGTTTGGTGTTCGGTATGACTTGAGGGCATGATATTACCTCTCAGCGATAGCCTAAGTCTTTCTGACAATGTTCACATTGATATGACCTTTAAACATCAATATGATGTCTCATCGAATAGTGATTGTCTCGCCAATAAGAATGTTGAGGTCGATGCGACTTGTGAACTTGGTGTAACGTCTTGCCAATGGTCAGGACTCTTGGAGATAACTTCAATCAAGTCTTGTGGCATCAGGGAGACACAGTTAGTGTCTCATCGACATGTGAATAAGGTTTGAATGCCTTTGACTGAGTAAAAGACTATCCTACATGGTGTGTCTTCGACCAATCAGAGAAGCCGAATGGGAACCATTGAAAGTTAGACTATTGCGGCCATTCTGTGAGGAAGTTCGATAGACAAGAGCGACATGGATATACTCTGCAATTGCAGATGATGTTCGGTTAGATCAATAGTGGACAATTAGTGAGATGAATGGTTCGATGTGCAATCAGTGAATTCAATTTTGAGTGTATTGAATCTTGAATGTTCTGTACAAGGTTGATCAAGGATTATGTTGTTGTAAATTGACATCAGAAAGATAAGTCTGATCTTTGTATGTAATTCCATTACTATAATACAAAGGGGATTTTCTTGGTGTGGTGGGTTTTTCTCCCATAAGGGTTTTCCCACGTAAATCTGGTGTTCATCTGTGTATGATTATTTCTCTATTTTTGTTATTGCTTTCAAGTGTATCTTAATTAGACTGTAATTGAAAATTTAAAAGTATCTTTGCATTCTTCCCTAAGGTTTTGACGTTAGGAGAGTTGTTTCCGCACCTTAGCTTTCCTTACAAGTGGTATCAGAGCCTGGCCAGTTGTGTTATCCTTGTAGGTACATTGGGTTTTTTGAGTCAATTTTTGTTCAGTGGGAGTCTTGTAGAAGTTTTGTAATTTGAATTATAGATTAAGATGGCAAGCATGTTAGGAAAGATTGAAATTGAGAAATTCAATGGCAGTAATTTTGAGTTGTGGAAACATAAAATGGAAGATCTATTGGTTGACCGTGATCTGTGGCTTGTTGTGTCTATAATGAAACCTATAGGCATGAAGCAAGAGGATTGGGACCTTGCAGATAGAAAATTAAAGGGGTTGATAAGGCTCTGTTTAGCAGACTTTTTTCTTCTGAATGTTCATGAAGAAAAGACTGCATCTTCCTTGTGGAAAAGACTGGCATCAATTTATCAGGGCAAGTCCTTGGTGAATAAATTGTTCTTGAGAAAGAAGTTGTATGCTTTGAGAATGTAGGAGGGAGGATCTGTTGCTAATCATTTGAACACATTCAACATGTTGATTGCATAGTTAACATTTGTGGATGTGAAGATTGATGAAGAGGATCCCTATATCCTGTTATTATGTTCTTTTCCAGATTATTGGGATCACCTGGTGATGGCTATTGGGAGTATGACATCCATTTTTAAGATGGAAGATGTTGTTGCTTCTTTGTTATCAGAAGAGATGAGAAGGAAATATTTTGAGATGGAAAAGGAGGCTCTTGTTGTTAGAGGAAGATCGAAAGAAAAAGACAAGAAGAAGGACAAGAAGTCTAAATCCAAGTCAGAAGGGAGATCAAAGTCTCCTGGCAAGAATTCCAAGGTGAACTACTAGAATTGTGGGCAGCCTGGTCATGTCCGAAAGGATTGTAAAGAGGAGAAAAAGAAGAAGAAGAATTCTTCCAACAATGATTCTTCTCAGAGTGATGCAGACGCATTCATTTCAGCCTTGGCTACACAGGCATCAGATGATGTTTGGCTGATTGATTCTGGAGCATCTTTCCACATGACATCTCATAGAGACTGGTTCATGAAGTATGAAAAATATGATGGTAGAAAGGTGTATTTGGAAAGTGATTCATTTTTGGAAATTTTTGGCCTTGGGAGAGTCAAAATTCAATTACCTGATGGAAGAGTGAAGGGAATCAATGATGTTATGCGCGCACATACCAAGTTTGGCTCGAAATCTACTTTCTATTAGTAAGCTAAATGATATTGGAGTGCAAGTCACATTCTCTGGAAATGGCTGCAAGATGACTAGAGGCTCTATGGTGCTAGCAAGGTGTGCTCATATTGGTACCTTATATAAGTTGGATGCACATGATGTTCAATGCAATAGTGTCTCTGCAAAGTCACAGAAAGCTACTCATGGAGGAAAAGAGGAAAATGTTCCTGATTCTGTAAACTCTATGGAAGTTAAAATTCTAGCAGAAAAGACTATGCTCTGGCATCATAGGCTAGGCCACATTGGTGAGAAAGGTTTAAAAACCTTGAAGAATAAAAACCTGGTTGAGGGGCTTGAAGATTGTAACCTCAAATTTGAATTATGTGAGCATTGTATATATGGTAAATAGCATCGTGTTTCAATTTACTCCAATCCTCACAAATCTTTTGGTTTGCTTGATTATGTGTATTCTAATGTTTTTGGTCCAGTGAATGTTCCTTCTTTGTCTAAGTCAAGGTACTATGTATCGTTTATTGATGATTATTCAAGAAGGGCATTTGTCTATTTTTTGAAAAGTAAATTAGAAGTGTTTAGTCGGTTTAAGGAATTTAAGAACCTTGTAGAAAATCATACTGGAAGGAAAATAAAATGTTTAAGGTTTGATAACGGCGGTGAATTTTTTTTTTATGATTTTGAGAGGTACTGTAAAGATCATGGGATTAAAAGACATAAAACTACACCTTACACTCTGCAGCAAAATGGAGTTGCAAAAAGGTTCAACAGGACAGTGATGGAAAGAGCACAAAGTATGTTGAGTAGTGCTGGCTTGGAGGAGAAGTTTTGGGTTGAGGCAGTTGCTACAGCATGTTACTTGATAAACCATTCTCCTACTTTTTCTCTTGTTGAGAAAACACCTTTGGAAGCATGGTCTAGTAAGAAGCCCTCTTTAAGACATATTCGTGTTTTTGGTTGTGAGGCATATGCATATGTGTCGAATGAGAAAAGATCTAAATTGGAGAACAAGGCTATCAAATGTATTTTTATTGGCTATAGTGCTGGCATAAAAGGATACAAGCTTTGGAATCCTGATACGGAGAAGGTTCTATATAGCAAAAGTGTTATCTTTCGTGAGTTGAAGCCTTCTACCTTGGATATGTAATCAGAGACAAAATCAGAAAATAAAAAGGATGTAGTTGAAATTCCTCCAACACCAAATAAAGAGGAATTGAAAATTCAAAATGTACCTGAAACTGAGGAGAGCTCAAGTAGTTCTGAGAGTTCTGAAGAAGAAGAACAACCTCAGCCTTAGCAAGTGAGGAGTTCAACTCATGAAAGAAAGCAACCTGATAGGTATGGGTTCTCTTTGATAGATTCTACTTGTGCCTATGCTTTAATTTCTAGCACTGATGAGCCTAGGACTGTGAAAGAGACATTTAGAATGTCTGATGCAAATTCTTGGTTAGAAGCCATGAATGAAGAAATGGCATCATTAGAAAAGAATGATACTTGGAGTTTGGTGCCCTTGCCTAAAGGCAAAAAAGTTGTGGGCTACAAATGGGTATTTAAAAAGAAAATTGGTCTGGATGGCAGCGTGGAAAAATATAAGGCGAGGTTGGTTGCGAAGGATTATTCCCAGGTAGAGGGAATTAATTATGGGGAGATTTTTTGTCCTGTAGCTAAGCTGACATCCATTAGATTTCTTTTGTCACTTGCAACAGCGTATGACTTAGAGGTTGAACAGATGGATGTGAAAACAACATTTCTTCATGGTGATCTTGAAGAAGAGATTTATATGTCCCAATCTGAGCACTTTGTGGAAAAAGGTAAAGAAAGATTGGTTTGCAAGTTGAATAAATCTTTGTATGGATTAAAGCAGTGTCCTAGAATGTGGTACCAAAAGTTTGACACATTTGTTTTATCATTGGGATTTGTAAGAACAAAATTTGATCATTGTGTGTATTACAAAGTTGAAAGTGATCGAGTCCTTATTATTGCTCTCTATGTTGATGATATGTTGTTCATAGGCAATAGTAAGTTAATGATTTTTGATCTTAAGTCTCAGTTGTTTGCAAAGTTCAAAATGAAAGATCTTGGTGTAGCAAGGTATATTATGGGAATGGAAATAATCAAGAATAGGAATAGTAGAAAACTTTGGCTCAGTCAGAGTAAGTATATTAAGACTGTTCTAGAGAGATTTTGTATGAATGATTGCAAGCAACTAGTTGTTCCAGTTTTGTAGGGAACAAAGCTATCTGTTGAAGACTGTCCAAAATCTCCTACTAAGATGGAGGACATGACCATTGTACCTTATGCTAGTGCAGTTGGAAATCTTATGTATGCAATGGTCTGTACAAGGCCAGACATTGCCCAAGCAGTGGGCGTACTTAGTCAGTTTATGGCTAATCCTGGAAGAACACATTGGGATGCTGTGAAAAGAGTATTCATATATTTGAAGGGAACTTTTGAATATGCTTTGTGTTACCATGGGAACTTGGTTGAATCATAGAGGACTCTCAGTATTCAAGGCTATGTGGATTCTGATTGGGCAGGGGACATTGACAGTAGAAGATCCACCAGTGGATATATTTTCATGTTGAATGGTGGTGCAATGAGTTGGATGAGTAAGCAGCAGGTTGTAGTCACTTTGTCCACTACAGAGGCAGAATACATGGTAGCAACACATGCCTATAAAGAATCAATCTGGTTAAAACGTTTGTGTTCTAACATTGGTTTCGATTCAAGGCAAATAACTATTTACTGTGACAATCAGAGTGCTATCTGTTTGGCAAAGAATCCTACTTTCCATGCTAGGAAAAAACATATAGATGTATAGTACCATTTTGTACGAGATATGGTGGAGGATGGAAAGGTCTCATTAGAAAAAGTGGATACTCTGGAGAATGTTGCAGATGCATTGACAAAGCCAGTGAGCACAGACAAGTTCAAGTGGTGTGCCAGTTCGATGGGCCTCAGTGCCCATGAATTTCAGTAGTTGTGTTGTGCTCTGGAGGTACCTGTGTGATCTTCGTCAAGTGGGAGATTGTTGGAATAATGTGCCTCAATCTCATAAGCTGAAACCTCTGAAAGAGCAAAGTTGGTGTGACATCCATATTGTCTAGCCAACTAGCAGTTGTGAAACCTTATGAATTTTTTAGGTCGTCGAGACCTTGTTAATGTCTTGCTAACTGGAGCTATCGTTGTGACTCGTTGTGTTCGCTGTAACCCTCTGCCGAGTGGATTGGTCTTGCCAACGGGTTGATTCCTAAAGGTTATCAGGGAAACTCATAGTGACTGGAGTTATCGGAGTAACACAAAGGCTTCAGTATGAAGTCTTGGCGATAGGTGGTATGTCTCACCGATAAGCATACACTTGGAGCTATCAAGGTGACGTGAAAGCCTCGGTAAGAACTCTTGCCGACTATTGGTTCTCTCATCGACAGTTGTTCACTAGAAGACATTAGGGTGACATGGTGACTCAGTTTGATCTCTTGCCAATAGATGGTATGTCTTGCTGAATAGCTACACTCAGAGTCATCAGAGTAACTTGAAGGCTTTAGTATGAAGTCTTAGCGATGGATGTTTGTCTCAGCGATGGTCTAGTATGTTGTTAGTATGACTCTTGGCGACTATTTGGTGTTCAGTATGACTTGAGGGCTCAGTATTACCTCTCAGTGATAGCCTAAGTATTTCCGACAGTGTTCACATCGATATGACCTTTAAACATCAGTATGATGTCTCATCGAATAGCGATTGTCTCACTGATAAGAATGTTGAGGTCGATGCGACTTGTGAACTCAGTGTAACGTCTTACCGATGGTCAGGACTCTTGGCAATAACTTCAATCGGGTCTTGTGGCATTGGGGAGACACGGTTAGTGTCTCACCGACATGTGAATAAGGTTTGAACATCTTTGACCAAGTAAAAGACTATCCTACGTGGTGTGTCTTTGACCAATCAGAGAAGCCGAATGGGAACCATTGGAAGTTAGACTGTTGCGGTTGTTCTATGAGGAAGTTCGACAAATAGGAGTGACATGGATATACTCTACAATTGCAAATGATGTTCGGTTCGATCAATAGAGGACAATCAGTGAGATGAACGATTCGATGTGCGATCAATGAATTCAATTCTAAGTGTATTGAATCTTGAATGTTTTGTACAAGGTTGATCAAGGATTATGTTGTTGTAAATTGACATCAGAAAGATAAGTCTAATCTTTGTATGTAATTCCATTACTATAATACAAAGGGGCTTTTCTTGGTGTGGTGGGTTTTTCTCCCATAAGGGTTTTCCCACGTAAATTTGGTGTTCATCTGTGTATGATTATTTCTCTGTTTCTGTTATTGCTTTCAAGTGTATCTTAATTAGATTGTAATTGAAAATTTAAAAGTATCTCTGCATTCTTCCTTGAGGTTTTGACATTAGGAGAGTTGTTTTCATACCTTAGCTTTCCTTACAACAAGGAGGGACCAAACAAGTGTGAAAATGTCACCAATGACATTTTTTGACACTACAAGCTAAACCAAAAAAATTGTCAGACAAGCCCTACTTGTATCCAAATATTTGAAGTCAACATTACCTAGGAATCCTTATTGATCAATAATTCCACATCAAGCTCATCATTTGAGCATCCTTTTGCTACATTAATACTTCCTGATTTTGTTGCAACACTATGTATAATAGGATGCTTTAATGAGTATATCATTTTGTTGTTATGGTTATGAGCATCATCATTTTTTGAGAGAAAATGAACACCATTTTCAAACTCCTCACTTCTTTTTGCATCTATGGTAATAGTGGTTCGTGTCATAATAAATTTCCAATCATCAATTCTTGGGTTTACATCTCTCAAGTTTGTCAAAAGTTGACAAAATATTTGTTGTTGGATGTTTTTTCTATCTTGTCTAAATATTTTATCTAAAGTAACCATAGTTTTGAATTCTTCTCATAGTAACTTAGCTCTTCTATTGTTTTCATATGCTGGTCTATCATTAACATGAGGCAACAAACCCAAATCTCCAACCAAAATCATAGATATACCTGAAAGATAATTGATGAAAATTATTATCAATACTATATACCTTCATATCTATAGAAATTTCATATATGTGAATTATTTGTATTAGAATATAAAATACTTATTTTTGTTAATCATAATCATGTGTATACCTACAAAGTTAATGTGTGCATTTTGTGGGAATGCTTGTTAGAGTCTAGATTATATGTTCTCTAGTAAGTTGTGATCAATGAATCTCATTTCATCAATCAAAATTTTCTTTGTGTGTTATTTCTTCTTGAAAGCTTGTTAGTATTGCTCCTTCTACTTGAGAAAAATATCTTATTGGGATTCTCAATTTTGAATGAATTGTGGATGCTCCTATGTTGAATACTGCAACTCCAGTTGGTGCAAGTAATAGAAGGGAAGAACAACCCGAAATTGCTGCATTTTCAAGAGCTTGACTAATAGCACCTATTAGATATGACTTTCTTGTTCCTATTGTTCCTTGAATTATCATTATTAAGGGTGATGGATTTTTATTATTATGGTAGCATGTCATAATGGTATTGAGTTCCTTTCTTTGTTTATCACCGATGGTTGTATAGTCAATACACTGTGATATCTCATCATGTATGAGACACCCGTGATCTCCCATGTTGCTTATGAAATTCAGTGCATAATTTGTGCACACTTCACCTTGGTATTCATTACACCAATTTTTTTTTCTAACATCTCTTCTACCTAACATATCTATTTCAAAAACTTGGATTTTCTGACCATTATGTAGTCTAGATAGTATTTCTCATTCATACTCTATAATATTTTGATGAGTAGCTTCATTGTATTCAATTTTAGAATCACTAATGTTTTCAATGTTTTTCTAAAGTTTCTCTTTGCTCCATGTGCCAAGGGTTATAGTGAAATGGCTCCTAATTCGCTATTATAGTCATTATCATGACCAATATATCTTTCCAAGTCATGAAATGGTGTGTACAATAATAACTCTAATAAGAAAAAGTCAATCCATTTTTCTAACTCATGTGGATGAATGGATAAAAACCTAGGAAATACTCTAACAATAGCAGTTGTTTGTATTGGCTCCTTTTTGTTATCTCTTTTTATTTTAGGATTATATCCATGATTTAGTTGCATCAATCAGTGTGACAACTTCCATAGAAAAAGGCCTTGTTTTATATCCTTTAAAGAAAGATTTGGTTTTCTCTTCATTATTCTCTTCATCATTTACACTTACAGGTTTGAACACCTCACGTAATACATTTAGATTGACAAATATTCTACTACTCTCTACTAATAGAAGTTCAAGTAAAATGTGACATGTTTCTTGAGCTCCAGTGTCTCTTTCTAAAATAGTCTCAATGAAAAGCCTTCTATATTCTATTGCATCCAAATCACTAGATTTTTTATGTTTTCAAGATGCATCAACATTCTCTAGTATGTTTCTGAGTTTTTTTTCTACTTTTGTTACATACTTTGCATTATATTTTATTACAACATGTTTGGAAAGAACAGGTTTCCAATCTACATTGGCTCTCCACAATTGCAATGTGTAGCAATTGTGTGAGTTTACTTTATGATTGAATTCTTAGTTGGCTCAAATTTCCTTTCACTTGTTTCTATGTCTTCATATAATTTAGATCTTTATGAATTCAGTGGTGAAGGAGCATTACACCTATAATCAATATGAATAAGTAATGTATTTTACTACTTTTTGAATTATATTATATTTCATTTTGATATAAATATTTTAACTTATTAAATAGTTACCTGCAAACCATTATTCATTTTTTTTCATAGGTATGCACCCTCCCTACACATTGTGTGTCACTCTACACATTTTAGTATCTCTTCATAGTCATGATCAACATCTATCTTTGCAAGTTGTCTTGTATTTTTAAAACAAGGATGTTGAGAATTTTTTTGGAATGCCTACAAATGGAAATACAAATAAATTTATTAGTTATATGATAAGCTACAAATAGTTTGTCATTTATTGTATATATATGTTTAAATTTTTCAACATTCTTGTATGTTTCACTGATGTGGATCTTCTCGAGGATTCCATGCTTGAACAATAGAATGGAAATATCTTTTTGCACTTTTTGGTTGCTCTTCATTTGACCAATCCAAGTTGTCCATATTTGATGCTCCATATATCCATATGAATCCATGCACATGCAGTGAGACCCTATGTTTCCACTTATATCTAAACCAATAATCTTTAACATTCATTCCTTTTTCCGGTAATGTTTTGAACATTGAATGTTTCAAGTGCGTCTAGTGTGCAACTATATGAGGATAGTCAATGACATTTTGTTTTCCCCAAATTTGAGCCTCTCGTGGAGTAGTTGGTGGTTTTCCTAGCATTAATACATTCAAATCAGGCCAATACATATTTGTTGCACTCAAGGTGAAGAATATTGTAGGGAGTCTATTTGATGAAGCATGTCGGTCAATTCTACATGACATTTCACCCAATATGACCTTGTACCCCTCAATGTTGTTCCAAATCACATAAACCTGACAACTATATGGGACTGTGGAATATTTTCCATGTGCTCACACAACTCTTTAATGGTGATTTCCATGTCTTGAAAACTTCTTTTTATAAATACAACTGATGAATTTTTTTAACGGTGTCTCATTATCATGTACATCATGAAATATCTAAACCTTGGATGTTGACCAAAACAATTATCCCTATACCACAATAAATGCTTAAAAAATTCATGCAAATGCACTCACCTCATATGTGGTTCTAACCAATCACATATACCATCAGGGAACAATGTTGATTGTTGGGAATGTCATATCAAGTAATCCTGAAGTGACGTATTCATTGATAGGAGATACACTAATTCTTGGTCAATCAATCAATGTTGTTAATTTTTTATTACGGTTATTAACCCATGCATGAATCAATTTCATTTCTCTTTGAGCATTAGGTGGCCTAGAAGCCATTGATGTTGAATGCTCAATTATATTACCTTCATCCATCTCCATGAATGGACCCACAAACATAATTTCATTTGAATCATAATCAAATTTCATATGCACTATTTTTAAATTGTTGAAAATATTTTCTTTAGAATTTCTTGTTAGATCATTCAAAGCATTTTCATCAATTCTAACATTTGAATAAAACTTGTCATGGTCCACTTTTTATTTTAATTCCCTATACACATGATCCCTATTGACCGTGAAGTTATAATTTATGCCATGTTGATCCTTTCTTTGAACAATGATGATTGACAATTATTTTATTAAATGTGGCAAAATTTTTGAAACATATTCCATATTTTTTGGAAAACTTATCATGTGCCTTCTGTATTTATATTGACCAACTATTACATGGGTAACTTGTAATATTGACCTAACACGTCCAATCAACATTTCTTCTACTTGAGTCAATTTTGCAAGCTCTTCTAGTTGTGGCCCAAGATCCATACTATGTAAAGCTGAAAATCTATTATTTCCTCTCTCTTGTTGACATCTATTGCACACAAGACCTTCAGAGGTGTGAGATACCTTCATTTCTAGGTAGTGTTCTTGACAAACATAACACATATTTGGTATTCTCAAGCTATCTAATCAATGTCAAAATTGCATTTCAAAACTTTTGAAGTCAAAGTGAAGCATTCCATTTGGGTTTTCTATGTTTTGTATGTTGTCTTGTACACCTAAATTCATCTCAACTTCAACTCCATGTTGAGGTGTTTCTATTACACGTTCTATTGAAATTGAATTTTCATTTTGAAGATTCGCTTCAATATTTACACTAGATAGTTGATTGTGCCTCTCACTTGATTGGGGATCAAGTTGTTATCTTTCTTCTCTTTGAGAATGAAGGAGTTTTTCAAGTGTTCTTTGACAAATGTTCCTAATTATATTTGTGTCTTCTCTATTTTCTAATTCTATTTTTTGTACTTTTACTTCTTCCCTTTGTATAGCATATATGTCTTTGAGATTCATTTTGTCTTCTCCTTTGTTCTTCCCTTTGAACGTCTGGCATTTGTTCTTGTCATCATCTTCGATATTCTCTTCTATATTCTCTTTGATATTCTCTTTCATATTGTCTTCTTTGCTCCTTTGATTCAAAATTCAATCTTGGTCGCACCATAGCTAGAAAATAAATTATATTAAAAAAAATAATTAATATATTCTTCTACCTTTGTAGTATTTGTGAAGCTTGGATTTGAAAAATTAAAGTTGTTAAAGAATATTGAAAAAGAAAGATTCAAAATAGAATATAATTTTATATGACTATGTTTTAAGAAATACAATTGGAATATAATTACTAAGGTATAGAAGAAATTTAAAGTCAACAAACTATAAAAAGTGCATTCCCTTATTAATTAACACTTTCTAATCATCAAGATCCCTCAAAGGGAAAGATGAGAGCATATGATGGTAGATAAAAGGTTAAGAATTATCATGTTGTAGGGAAGCCACACAACAAACAAAGGTACTTTGCAATATCCAAGTTTTACAATACAAATTTACATGACTATCGTATAAGAAATACAATTGGAATAGAATTAGTAAGCTATACAAGAAATTTAAAGTTAACAAAGTACAAAATGTCTATTCCCTTATTATATCTAACACTTTGTGACCATCAAGATCCCTCAAAGGGAAAGATGAGAGCATACAATGGTAGATAAAAGGTTAAGAATTATCATGTTGATGGCAAGCCACACAAAAAACAAAAATAATTTATAATATTCAAGTTTGAGAATACAATTTTATGATATGCATCTGGTCGCATTGCCTTCCAAATGAGACAAAAAAATCCATATTATCATATTAAAGAAATACTTAATTTGAAACTTTAAAATTACATATTAAATTTAATTAAGTTTAAACATTTAAAATGTATCCTAAATGTGTTGTATAAAAAAAAATATTTTCCCAATATATAGTATTGTGAACATACAATAAATAAAATAAATTAATTAACAAAATAAATTAAATTAATTAATATGTTTTATACATATTATACTCTCTTATTATATTATATTATAATGTAATTTATAATAAAAATAATATAATATAGTATTATATTATATATACATAATAGTCCTTTGTTGGGTGCAATAATGATGAAAAGGTTGGCTAGGTGAAGAAAGGCTACAATCCTTGCATAGTGGAGTAGAAATGAGTCTAATGTTTTTGAAAAAAAAAAATGATCTATAATAGTTAGAAACAATTATCTTAGAATTGTAATTAAAACAAAGCATATATGCAAAATAAATAATTCATTTTAAAAAAACAATTATTTTATAACATTGTAATTATTTTATTGTAAAACTCCACTAATTGTTAGATTCTATTATACTTTTAGAACTTAATAAATTTAGATTTAATAAATAGCATAATGACCATAATGGTGACTATGTGTATGTTGCAAATCTTTTCTACTTGCTTATGTCTCTAAGGAATTTGCTTACTATGTTATCATATGTCTCTAAAGGGGTCTAGAAGTTATAGGTAAATTTAAACATTGGAAACAAAAGAGGATATAACATAGTTGGAATCCAAATATGCCATGTAAACTAATCCTTATTATAAAGCGGTCTAGAATGTAAAGATGAAATACTAGACAATAAAGAATAGCTCAAAGTCATATACACCATGCAAATTAATCCTTGATAAGGATTTAGAAGCTAAAGCTAAAATATTTGATAAAAAAGAAGATATAACACAAATAACCAACAAATAATTTTCTCCTAGATGTGGTCATACTTTGACTATAATTGTGGCACTTGAAGAAAATTATGAATTGTTGTTGTGGTTGCTTCTCCTACCCCGCTTTCAGTTGTGGAAGTTCAAGGATCAATAAATTAACATTTTCTCTTTATTTTATGTTCATCATTGTTTTACCTATAGATTTACATCTTTAATTGTTTGGATTTTATCTAATTCCAATTATGAATTGTGTCTTGAGAATTTTTAGTATAAGGTTTGTATTTGAGTCATTTTATTTTGAGTTGTGAATAAAGTGAAGCATTTATTTTAGGTTCTCCTTTGTTTTGTTATACTTTAATAATATTATTTCAAGAGGTGTCTAGATTGTTTCATTATGTTCTTGTTATGTTTGCAAGATTTGTATTCAATAAGCAACACTTGAAAAGTAAGAATTTTTTTTCTCTTTTGATAATGAGATTAGAGTTAAGTAATTTTCTGTGAGCAATTATTCTATTATGTTCTTTATTCTACAATGTTCACTATATGTTGAATTCATGCTAAGAACCATGTATATGTAGAAAAATAAAAATCATCCAAATATTTTGCAATAAATTTGGTCCAAGAAAATGATGATAAAATCAAATATTATAATTTTAAATCTAGCAAAGAAAATTACCCCTCAATATCCTTTCTATATCATTTTTTAATTCAGTTGTATATTAAATTGTAATATTATTAGTGAAAATAATGTATGTTGGTTGACCAAAGACTAAATAAATAATTAAGGATGCATTTATTATTAAATTATTGGATAATATAAAAATAAATATCAATACCATGCTCATAGAGAAAATCATCATAATCAATAAAAGAAAATAATTACATGAAAATAAGAATTTATTTAATAACTTAACCAAAGAAATAGAATTAATGATTTTGTAAGTTACATAAAACCCTTGTTCTCCAATAGGTAAATTGTACAGATCTTAATGGAGTCGGATGTCCTAGTTTTGGACGTCCCTCCAGATAAGCTAATTAAGGTAGTAGAGTTGGATTTAGTAAGAAAAAGTAACTCTGGAAATGTAAAACAATATTTCAAGGAAATTGCTGTAGGTGAAGAAGCTGCAGCCCCTCCAATCTGTACAAAGTTTCGAAGTGCAGACGATGGCGGTGGCGAGGAAATACAGGGAAATAGAGGAGCAATTAAGTGCTCTATGCTTTGCCCTGAAATATTATTCCTCTCCCGAACTCTGAAAAGGAAAATTTGGCACTATCATACCCCAAATGGATTACGAGCAAGGATGTGCCCACTAAATCTGGAATTTCCTACCCCAACTGGTTTCTAATCTAGGAAATGAAATGAAAATTGAAGAAAAAATTATACTTTGTTAAACATGGATGTAAGGGTTTTAGTTTCCCCCTCACAAGGATTTGAGATTCCAAATGAATCAGTAATAAAAATTTCTGATAAATGCATATGATGTAAATGTTGGGAGTACAGGACCACTCCAATTTCAAATCAACTTTTATCAGATAACCCACTTTAATTTAAACAGATAAAAGCATTGGAAACATCACATAGACTGAATGTTGCATTCACTTGAATTAAGCGTAGACACTATTGCAATCACTTCAAACATCATAGATATTAGAAGTAGAGTGAACAAAATGCTTGAACCATAATAACTCATCAACCACAAATTGACATGCAATCAAGAGAAGACAGAACACCAGGATTATGAGTGGAAAACCCTCATAAGGATAAAAAACCACTCTGAAAAGCAAATGTTTTGAACCTCACTGGCAAAACAGAATCTCACTGATTACAAATATGTCTCACTGACTGCCTCACTGGTTATAATCTCAAAAAGGTATGCATCACTGGCAATACAGTGTCTCACTGACAATCACAAAATGCCTCACTGGCAAAATTCAGCCTCATTGGCAAAAACCTCCATGGTCTTAATGACCAATCTCCAATGAAAGAAGAGATATAACTTCAGGGGGTTACCCTGTTACAATATTCGCCAACAACACAGTCATTCAACACCTTGACTCACAGCAATGTTTTATCCATCATAATACTGTTCTTCTCTGTTTACAAAATACTTCACTGCTTAATCACTGTTTCTTAGGATGACAAAGAGAATAAATGACAGTGACATTCTTTAACAAGGACAAACTCCACTCAAATAAACAACTCATCATTCATTTTCTTGTTCAGAACATATCACACTGTTCTAGACTCCAATTCAAAAGCACTAGCACTCATTCTCAAGTCACATAGGTCTGTGCAGAGAAGAGATGACACTTGAACAATATCTGATATTCAAAGACTCATTCTTTAAACCCTTGACTTACACAAAAACTCCTACAGATCCCTTTCTTTGAGTCACATTCCACCATAACAGGAATAAACTCAATTGTCAATAATTACGACACCTTTTTACACACTCTTCCCACTCATATTTTAATATTAGAAGAACATCATATCACTGTTTTCATTCACATTGCATCAAGATCTCTCTGTAATTTGAAAATCAATCAAAAAATGCCACTCCCTAGTTCCTTCTTCCATCGTTGCTCCAAAGGACAGTTACAAACTGTGTAACTAAACCAAAAACCCTGACCTTCAATTGCCTGTCAAACTTCATACATCGGAGAATAGCTGTTATACACATTTAAATCTGAGCCTTTGATTAAGTTCTCCCACCAGATTTTACTTTTAAACGACAGCCATTGATATTTAAAATGTAAGTCTTCTGCCTGCTTAGTTGGTACGGCCAAGGAGTGGGGGCCGGTAAGAAATGTTAATCAAACCCTTTAAGCAATCCTTTAAGTAACTCTTAACTTGCTATAGCAAGTCATCGAACTCTTAAAACAAAAGAAACAAAGTTGAAAACCCTTTCCATAATAAACCTTATGTAGGGTTTTTGAATGACCTCCAAAGCAAGAAAAAGAAATCCTAAGAAGAGAAAAACCTCAAGATACTTAAATCAAGTGTCTGTATCATAATCTCTGACTTTCACCATGTTTGATGTAGAATATTATTCCTTTGAGGCTGACAAAGAAGCACAAGCACTAGGGTTAGAGTCTTAAGATAAATGAGCTATCAATCAACACTTAACTTGAGACATTCAACAACACTTTGACACTGCAATGTCAGCACTAAAGTGTCTTCACTGAGGCCTCCCTTGAAGCAACATTCTGCATTTTGCAATCACTACACCAATCCATGACAGGTTTCTTTATAACATCTCATTTAACATTAACACCATGTGAACAACCTTTTAAGATGTCTGCATTATGTCAAATGGCCCTTTCCAACAACATAGCAAGATCCTTTTCAACAACACTAGGATGAGCAGAGAGTAGATAACAAACCAAACCAAGTAGAGCAGTGAGTGGATGAAAAACAAACCAAGTATTATTGACATCAATGACAAACAATGCCAAAGTCAACAAACTCCCCCTTTGGCATTGATGTCAATATTCCAAATTTTGCTCCTCCTCCTATGTTCATGTTCACTGTTGCACCACTGCCACCACTTTCAAGGGAATCCAAGCAAAGTGCATTCAAAGCCAAGCAAAGTGCATTTCAGTGGATAGCTTCACTGTTCACTGTCCAAGTAAATCAAAGCAGCAAATCACTGTCCAAGTAAATCAAGAAAACCAAATGCTCACTGCCACTGCAACTGCACAAAGCAAATACACTGTCACTGTTCTTAGTGAAGCAAATGTCTGCAAAGCAACACTGAAGCAAATGTTAAAACACTGAATACATTGTCACTGTTCTTATTCAAGCAAATAGAAGCAACCATTAAAGCAAATGTTCACTGCAAATCCCTGCAAATCCGCAAATCTACTATCCAAAGACTTCTCCCCCATTGACAACAATGCCAAAGGAACAAAGAACATACTGTCTCAAAGCAAAGAACGCACAGTCCCACTGTTAGTAAGCAATGAATTCCAGGGCACCAAACTGACTGTCTTCAAAACGCTAAATGACTGGAATCAAATATTTGAGCATAAAGCGGCAAGCCTATCAAACTCCAGAAGACCACTGAATGCAGGAACAACAAATGTCAATAGAGCAAAGTGCCACTGTTCAATCTGCAAGGGTGCATTAACTTAGGGAATAGGAATGAGCATCTGATCCAATAACTGCAACCATAACATCAGTCCAAGGCAGTGACTCTTACTGTGAAAGACTTATAATAATGCTGCAAGCACATAAGACTTAAGACTGAGATAATCATGAAAGGCACTGTATCACTATCCTAGCATATAGATGAAAACCATTCACTGTCATAAGCAAGCACTTTTGCACCTTCAATGAAAGCCATTGTCATAAGAAAAACATTAACCACTGTGCAAGACCATTTTCCACTGTCATCAAGCATAGGCCAACATTACCACTGTTTCTTGAATGGAAACCTTCATGGAAATACATGAATACTGAGACAAGACATCACTGGCACTATACTACTGTCCAAACAAAAATATGACTGACATAAAAAGAACATGGAGACCACTGGCATAAAACACATGTGCATATCAATACCACTTTCCAACCTGGCAAACAGTGAAAGAAGCACCAGCACTGTCTGATGTCAAGATGTTGAGTAACTGCAACTTGACTGTATCAGCAACACTGTCCTTATTGATCACTGTACTACTTCCCCTGAGAACAATGATAACATGTTTTTCTATGCAATGACAACACTGTAGATAGACCCAACTATTAGTACTGTCACCAAAGGAAAGTATAAGTCAAGTTTATATGTCGCCAATATCATCAGCTGTCACAACTAGCAATGTTCATAGATATTATGTAATTGAGCTTGACAATGCTGTGCAACAACTACGATCTGTCAATGTTGTCAAGACTGGCATTCATGGAATAGTTGCACCAAACTAGGAACCATCAGTACTGGCACTTGTATGCCATGTCAACTACTTTGGATAATCTGCATACAAAGACTTTGCATACCAAGACAGCATTATTTGCATATCAAACATGGACTGTCAAAGCACAATCAAAACTCAAGAAAAAAACAATAATATCACTGTCAGCATCAAAACCACTGTCACTGACCATTGAATTGGAGGATCACCTTGACCATGCATATCACTGTCAAAATGATAACATACATACCACTGTGCTTCCAGTCATCTCACTGTCCATTACTAGAATGACTGATCAATAGCATGGCATACAAGCAATGTAATCACTTGGTATAAACTCAATGAAATGATCAATAAAGTCTTGCATCAACTTTTGCATCATTATCATGAAGCATTAATATTAAGAACTGTGTCACGAACTGAGTGAAGAATGAGCAGTGAACATCATGACAATACAACCAATACTCAACCTTAGACCACATCTATTCACCTTACCAAATATACAAAGGAAAAGAATGAACCCTTGATACCATACCTCTGTAACTGAGAAAAGGAACATTATATTCATTGTTATCAATCCCACTGTTCAAGCAACTGTCCTCCAAAGCATTCACCACAAGCAAATGTGCTGTCTCACTATCAAAACCATTTGATCAACTCCACCAAGTATGAATCAAACAAGAATATTACTGTTCAAGTATGAAAAGCACTGATATTATGACTGAGATAATGAATATGAAGAGCATTGTAATGATCATGGCACTTGAGAAAAACACTTTTGTGACAGTAGACTGTTATTCATTTCACCTCATGGTCTTCTATGGACTGTAACTCAAGTACTTCAAACTCTTGAAGCATTTTATTAACTTTCAAGACACGTAGGATATCAGACAAGGACTTCTTCTAAAACACTTTTCTAAGCAAAAATGAGTCAAGATTTCAACACGAACAACTCCAATAAGTATCGTAACTAAACTTTCAAGGTTTAGAGATGATAGAACAAAAAACCATAAGCTCCCCCTGAAACCATGCTTACACATTTTGTTTCAGAGACACTCCTAACAAAGAAGGGTCTCAGGTTCAAGAAAAGAATGTGAAAAATCTAAAACATGTAACAAAAAAATCCTCTAAAACTAAATCGAAGAGTGAAGATATAGAGAAAATTTATAAGATGTTTCAAAATATTCAAATTTGAGAGATTCTGAAATAGGTGACAAAAGATCCCATCCTAAAAATAGTTCTAACCTGGAAATCTTAAACAACAATTTGATGGATTCCCCTAATTGGAATCTGACAACCAAAAAAATACACGAGTTAGTAATGGAAAAAATCAAATTGAAGATTTCCAAAGAAATAAGACTAAAAACCTATCTAAAATTCATGTGGGGATCATAAAAGTTTAAGCCGTCAGAACTCTGATAAATCTGGTACTTATATAAAAATCCAAACTCAAAGTACAAATTCATTCTCCTTATTCTCTTACCTTCCATATTCCATTTACACTTTTATAAATAATTTTTATATATTACTTCTAATATAATCAATAGATATTTATAATAACATTTAGTTAAAACTTTGATAAAATTATACAAAACTAATAGTAACATTTTTTTTTTATGCAACAAGGGTGTCCCCGTGACTCAGCCCAATGGGCCAGCAGCCCATACCTTGGGTACCTGGGGCGAGCTGAGGCGAGACTAGCCCCCTGCGGGTGGATGCCACAGCCCGCATACAGGCCCACTGGTCAACCGTGAGAGCGGTGGGTTGAACCCGAGACCTACAGGGAGCAAACCCACAGCTCAAGCCAACTCCACTACCCGGGCGGGCTAAACTAATAGTAACATTATTTGCTCTATAATTTTATAATATTACTTTGTTATTAACTTGTCAGTTTAACAATTATATTACAGATTATATCTCTTTATAATACTGTCTTTAAACTCTGGCATTTATCAGAAGGTTTCCAAATTCAGTTTGAGAATTTATATTATTTGTTTTAAACTTTATTCATAATCTGCATCTCACTTCTACCCTGCAGTAGGTTCTCATGTTTCTATGGGCATCTTTTGGCATTCTTACAATTCCTCTTATCATTCTTCATGAAGTGTGATTGTTGAAATCAAAATATACAAAGAATTCTTCCAGAAGACAAAACAGCTTTTTATAATCAATAGAATAAAAATTAGAATTTTGATTCGAGTGACTGTTTCTGATTCATTTGAATACATTATTATGATAATTTCAAAATGTTGTACAGATACAGTATCAGCAAAGCACCACCTTAGGGTGCAGTACAAGCTGGTCAAATACAGTATTTTTCTGTAAGACCAATGTTATCCCACAAAAACATAAAAGAATCAATGTCTCAATCCTGATAAGCTAAATTTCTCCTGCTCTTAGTAACTCCACAGAATAAGAATTCTTCAGCCCTCAAATTCATCGCAAGTGTGACCAAACTGTCTTCAACCCACAATGATCAGAATGCTTTACAGAGAGCCAATCCTGGATGAATAGAACTCTTCCCCAGGAAAGGATGAGCAGACACATGGAGTCTGCTCCTTTTATGTTTGGATATTCTCAACTGTGCAACTGCAGCACAGAGAACATCTACAAGACATAAATTTGTTTCCTGCTTTTCACAGACATTCTCTGAAAACGATGCAAGAGCTTGATCAACTACATCAACAAGTGACGACTGTAAATTCCTGCATATGCATTTCTCTGTCCACTCTTCTGGGCTTGAATTATCTGCGGCTTGCATTCTGTCTGGCTTGTATGGAGAAATCAATTTTGACTCCTTAAAGAGCTCCATATCAGATTTTGTATGATACAGAACCCAAGGATGGTCTGTAAAAGAAATGAAAAAAGTGAATAAGCAAAACCTCACAATAAATGTTCATATATATGTATGCATTATTGCACAGTGCTCAATCCCTGGCAAACACTAAAATGTGAAGCTAGAAAAATATACATACTTAAAATTTCATCTGGAGAGAGTCTCTTGTCAACATTCCTTGAAAGCATCCTTGAAAGCAAATCCTTTGCCGGTCCAGAAACAGACTTCCACTTTTCAGTCTGGAAATCCAATTGCACATTTTTCACTGCCTCAAAAATGGCGTCCACAGAATCCCCAAAAAATGGTAAGCTACCAATCAAGAGCGCATGGAGGAGGACACCAGTAGCCCACACATCTACCTTTTCTGTATATTTCCCTGCCAAAACTTCCGGGGCAACATATGAGGCACTGCCCACCAAACCTGATAAATTTTGGCCTGTATTCAATATAAACAAGAAGTTTTAGTGAATGACAAATGACCTTGATAAATAATTTATTTTAAAGAGTTTCGGTTTTATGAAAAGAAAAAAACTCTTCTATGAAATTTTGAAGCCCATACCATTTGCAGCATGCACAGACAAGCCAAAATCAGATAACTTCATCTGTCCATCGCTGGTCAGAAGAACATTCTCAGGTTTTATATCCCTGTGAACAACTCCCATCTCATGACAGTGTTGAATTACACCAACCAACTGCTTGATTACTTGTGCAGCTTCCCGCTCAGAATAAGATCTATTTTTCACGGAATCAACCAAGCGTCCCCCAGAGCAAATCTCCATTACAAGATGCAAAGAATCTGCATCTTCGTACACTGCATGAAGTGTTACACTATTAGGATGACCAGATAAGTGTTGCATAATCTCCACTTCCTTGTATGCATTTTCTACACCATCTTTGGGCAAAGTCTTGCATGCCAGCTCTTCTCCTGTGATCCTGTTCTCGCAGACCTTGACGACTCCAAATTTTCCTCTTCCCAAGATTGAACCCATATTATAATCGGATTCAATTTTCTGATCTCTGCCAGTTTGAGTGGCTTCTTCAATGCAACCACATTTTCTTTTAATTCCTCTTGGAGCTGCATCACGCAAGCAAACCCCTCTGCTTGGAGTACAAAGAGTAGCAACTGGTCCTGGATGAAAATGAGAAGAGCCCAACTGTTTCTCCATCGTATTTTTTTCGTCAAGCTTTCTCTGATGCATACTGACTTTAATTGAGAAAGGCGAGGCAGAGGATGAGGTTGATGCACCATCATCACAAGAGCAAGTCACCTGCTGCGATTCAACATTATCTACACCTGTGCTGTTCTTCCTCCTCTTCTTTACAGGATCCATGCTTGCTTGGACCTCCAATTGCCCCTGATCTACAGGACAAAGAATGACGAATTTCAACTTGTGAAAGAAATTTGATCCAATTGTCTTGGATTTTACAAACACACAGCCCAAATTATCTGCAACAACAAATTTATCTACAACCTCTCTATGTTGCTGTACTAATATCCTACAGGTAATTGCTACTAAGGCTATTCAGACTCGGATGGCACACGTTTTGATATCTAGACAGACCTATGATATCGAATTTTGTAATGGCACAATGCAACATATGTACAGCCTTGTATAGGTTTTGTAGAGTTATTTAAATTTGAGCAGTAATGTAAATTTATGCTGATCATATTTTCCCGTAGTCACAGTTTATGCTGTTCAATGTTTTGTAATCTGGCATTCTGCTAAGGCAGCTACTGTAATACTGATTGGAAATACTATTATTAGTCCAACGTTCAAAATCAAATCCCCAATTCAATATTAAACCCTATTTCTTCATAAATGTTCAAATAAAAAATAAATTAAAATACCAATTAAAATGTATATAATTCAAAACAATCTAATAAACCTGAAAAATGAAATTCACCTCTGATTCAGCTTCAGTCTGCCAAATTCTGAAGATGATTTTCAGAAAAACTTTCCGCTTCAACTTTCACAAATTCCAAAACCCTCTTTTTCTTGGGTTTCAAAATTCTCTGCAATTACAAAACCAAATGAAGCGAAACCAAGCTCGTTAATCGTCCAATCAATGAGCGCAGTGAAAAACAATACGACCAATGCGATCGGCCAAAAAAATTTGCTTGCAATCGCCTCTGAAATTAACGCAGAAATTCGTTTGAAACCTGCGAAAACCTCTGTTCAACTTCTGTTACCTTGAAAAGGCTATTTATGTTTATATTTAGCATGTATTGACGCGGGAAATTTTTATTATTTCGCTATTTAGCAGGACATGCAATTATTATTATTATTTCGCTATTTAACAGGACATGCAATTATTATATATACATTTATGTGGGAGGTGTTTTTTTATATGAAAAGGACGACCTAGTTTTTTAAATCAACAATTGAAAATTGAGAGAAACATGCAAAACTATGCAATTATTCAATAGTTATATTTTTGTTATCTTTTTTATTTTTATTTTTAAAATGAATTAACAATTTAAAAATAAGATTTTTTTTTTTTTTAAAGAGAAGAGAAGAAAAGAAGTTGGTAAGATTGAAATGAAAATGAAAATTATATTTTATTAATATTTTAATTCTAATAAATTCAAAAATTAGTTTTACTTTTTATTTAATTATTTATTAATTTAAAATTTTGTTATTTATTATTAATTTTTTAATTTTTATTTTTATTTTTATTTGTATTTTGATATATTTTGGCTTTGCATTTAATTTATTTTATTTTAATTTTTAAGTTAGATTTAAATTTTAAATTTATTTTAATTATTTATGTCTTTTTATAAAATTACAAAAATCGTTAATAATTATTAGAATTAATTTAATTTATACTTAATTATTTTACTAAATTTTTAATTATTGTAGAATAATTATATTTTGAATTTGTATTTCAATTTATATAATAAAATAAATTAAAAACTTAAAATCAAAGTAAAAATCAAAATTTATAATGAAAAGGAGAAACTAATTTTTGATCAATCATTTCATACCAACATTCCGAGGATAGCATGTGTTCCTAGGGAGTTATGCTCAAGGTAGCATGTCATTTGATTAAGGCTATGATAATTCACCTTTAAGACCTCTTTAGTGTACCCCCTCTATATATTAATCCCTATCTCCATCTCAATCTTCATCTCTATCTCTATCTCTATCTCCTTATCTCTTCCTACATCTCTCTCTCTCTTCCCCCTATATTTCCTAATATATGTATCTCTCTATCTCTTCCTCTCTCTCTATCCATATCTCTCGCTCTCCATCCCTCTCTCCCTATCACTCCCTCTTTCTATATCTCTCTACTTTATATCCTCTCTCTATTTCTCTCCACTCTATATTCCTATCTATCTTCCTCTATCTATTTATATATGTGTCTCCCTCTCTATCTCCATATCTATATCTCTCACTCATTCATTCACTCACACACAGGGTAAAAGCACAAACCTGTGTCACACTTTATAAAGGAATCGGCCAACAGCAAAAAAAATTCTGAACTTCGACCACATAAAAGTGGTCTTTATGTTTTGAATTTCAAAATGGTGTAAACTAATAAAATGTAGAACTTTTGGTGTAGTTTATTCTATAATTTTTAAAATTTAAAAAAAAAATATTTTTATTATGTTTTTATCAATTTAAGGACAAATTTTGGAATGCTGAAAATTTCATAAAAGAGTGACTTCACGGACTGTCAAGAAATAAAATGAAAAAAACTTCATTTCTCCTTTTTTTTTTTCCAAATAGGTAATTTCAATATCCTGTGCATGGAAAAAAAAATCACATTTTGATGTATATTTTTCCCGTAATAACGTTCTAAAGTCAAACATGTCAGAATTTGACAGTTTTGACGGACCGTCAACTAATTTCAAATTTTTCAATCATTTTTAAAAAAAAAAAATATACCCTTTTGAAGTAGACTTTCTCCTCTTATGCCTCATATAATATTTAAAATATTTTAATAAATTTTACTATCATTTTTTTAATATCAAATCAGCCTCTTTTTTAATTTTTAAAACCTACTTGCATTATTTTAATAATAAAAGATATCAAAACTAATCAAAATATTATAAAAATTCTATATTTGGATTCTACACTTCAAGTTCTACAAAAGGGTATTTTTATTTTTTGCAAAAACATCAATCTGACTAGAGAAATACTCTGCCAAAAATGAATGTTTCAGAAAAATTTAAAAAATGATGAGTAAGTTGCCATGTAGGATGCCAACTAGACATTTTCGGCCGACCCGTTTTCGGCCGACTAGGTTTCGGCCGAAACCTAGTCGGCCGAAAACTGGTCGGCCGAAAACTAATCGCTCAAAAATTTATCGGTCGATAACTACTCGGCCGAAAATTAATGATATAAAACAAAGTTGTTTTTTTCCCAATTTATCAAATTAAAAAAATTAGAAAATAACAAATATTTCGAAATTTTTTCAACTATTTTCAATTAAAAAAGCTTTATTTCAACATTTTGGAAGGCAATTTACAAGACGTATTTCGACGAAAAAAAAGGCATTTGGAGAAGAGGAGAAATATTTTTAAGGTGTGTTGATCTTTAATTTATTTAATTGATTATGTTTTTTTATTGAAAATGCATTT
>VDFB02091979.1:144559-196338 GCA_007258455.2 Sequoia sempervirens | reverse complement strand
ACTTCACAAGAATAAGCGTATCATCCATGAACTTCTAATGAGAAAAAATCAGATTTCAAGATGAAGAAGAGAGTCCAACCAACTTACTAGAGTTAACAAATCTCTAAATAAGCCTGCCAAGAGACTCCACCAAAATTATGATAAAAAGGAAGATATGGAGTATCCTTGTCTCAATCCCCTGGAGCATCCAAAGAAAGGAGAAGGTGACCCATTGACAAGAACAAAAAAATTGGGAGTATAAATCAGTTGAGAAAAACGAAACACAAGTTTTTCCTCAAAACCAAAGGCCTTTAAGATCTTAATTAAGAATCCCCAATCAACACAATCATAAGCCTTCAAAAGATCCAATTTCAAAAGAAAATGAGCCTTTTTATTCACAACCAAAGAATGAATATTCTCATGCATAGTTAGAATCGAGTCAAGAATTTTCTTTCCAGGAACAAATCCATTTTGCTTGATCGAAATGATCTAAGGAAGAATCTTTTGAAGTCTAGTGGCCAACACCTTGGAAAAGATTTTATAGAAAGAACTATATAAGCTAATAGGGTGAAACACATCAAAAGAGAGGGCCCCCAGCTTCTTGGGGATGATAATAATGAAATAAGCATTAAGTTATTTAAGGAGACTACCACTACCAAAGAATTATTTCAAAGCATCCACCACATCCCTCACCACAATATCCCAAAAGGTCTAAAAGAAAAACATAGGAAACCCATCAGGACCCGGTGCTTTGTTACCTTTAAATGAGAAGACAACACTTTGAACCTCATTCTCTGAAGGAATGTGAATTAACTGTCAATTTCAAGATCCACTGAGATAATACTAGGGATATCTTGGAGAAGATCATCTTGACAACTCAAATCAAGACTAGCATCGACCTTCAAAAGATCAAAGAAAAAGGACTAAGCAACCCACATAATATCCTCATCCTTATCCAACACCTAACTATTGAACCTGATAGAGTTAATATGATTGGAGGTCTAATGTTTTAAATTTCAAAGATGAAAGAAATTAATGTTCCTATCCCCACTCTTTAACCACATTATTTAGGACCTTTGCTTCCAAAATTCATTCTCTCTAGCCACAATGTTATGCAACCTTGACAGAAGAACGTCTCCCTTTGAACACGATCCCCAACATCACCCAAAATTTGAATAGAATAATGCACCACATGAAGCTCCTCTTGAATAACATCCTTCTCCATAAATATTTGACCAAAAGTCGTCATATTCCATCTTCTCACCTTGCTTTTAACATTGTCAAGTTTCTTAGCCACCCTATACATAATAGACCCATTGAAATGGATATTCCACCAAGAAAGAATCCTATCATTCAAATCCAGATGACAGGTCCACATCATTTCAAACCTAAAAGGAAAAAAAATTCTCCTCCCCAGAAGGTCCATAGAAAGTGAAAGGGGAAAATGATCTGACCCCAATCTAGTAAGAGCCAACACAGAGTAGGAATAGAAAAGAAGCTAATCAGGAGACATGAGAACCCGGTCAAGCTTTACCTGAATCAAAGCATCCCCATCCCACCGATTAGATTGCATATAAGAGGCACCTTTGAGATCCAAATCAAGAAGAGCATTATTATTTAGCAAGCTCATTAAATCAAATCTGCTCTCATCCACCATCACAGAGACCACCTTTTTATGATTCATGCAACAAGAGTGTTAAAATTATCCCATGACCAAGCAATTGGAAGAAGGATTAAGAGACTTAAACAAGGCAATATTATCCCAAATCTGCTTTTGACCCTCTTACATTTAGGGGTGTAAATATTAGAGGCGATCCATGAAACTCATGATATTGGTGAAAAGAGTTGCCACATGATTACAATTAGCAAAAGAGAGCCACACCCATTGATAGCCTTAGGATTCAAAGGTGGAAATCCCCATGAAGCGAACAACCTCGGAATAATGCATCCCAAAATAGCCTCAGATACAAGCTCCTTAGGAGTCTCCTCCAAAGCATGTCCACATTCCTTTTCTCTCCATTGTTTCACCATATGCTTTTGAACCTTCATAGGGAATTTCTTCACCCAATGGCTGACTTTTTTGCAATGAAAGCAAGAAAAATGAATGGATTCAAACTCCACCACTTTCTCCTACACCCCAAGTTTGGAATTAATCTTAACAACAGAAGGGAGATCTGTAGACTATTCTACGTTAACAGAAAAGTGGACATAGACCAACCATTTCTTGGAGGTTGTAATTTGATCAATGGAAAGAAGGGACCCAAAAGTACTTGTGATTCCTTTGAAAACTTCTTCATCCCAAAATTCCATGGGAAGACCAGTCAGTCTCACCCAAATAGTGGTAGCTAAAAAATAGCAAGAGTTGGGAGTAAACCCCATTTCCCAACTCTTAAGTAGCAAAGAGGATTTCCCAATGAACCATGGACCTCCCACTAAAGCTAAAAAGAAATCATCCTCGTAGTTAAAAGAGAATGAGAAGAACCCCTTTTCCATAGCTACAATATCAACTTGACCTTTGGGGTGCCATTGATTCATGCAGAACTTATCAACCAATTCAATGTGGGGATGAGGCTCCATAAAATTTCCCAACAAAGTTATTTCCATATGAGAAACACTTTTCTCGACAATACAGTCAGGAAAAAAGATAGAAAAATCACTCATTATAGCATTAGAAACACAAGCCACTGAAGGAGAGGTACTTTTACCTTTTGGCTTTGAACCAAAGAGGTTTGACCACTTGAGAGCTGACCCCGAGAAGGACCCAAGATTTCCTATCTTATCAAACAAGAGCGAATCAAAGGACTTGGAACCCGCACCCACAAATCTACTTGACTGACCTGAGCCAGCCTTTTCAGAACTAAGATTCCCTGACTTAGAGATGGATAAGGTGGAAGGAACCTTCGAATCTTCTTTCCCACCAAGAGTTGCATTAAGAGGAGGGGACCCACATCATGTACCATTAGCAAAAATCTCACTTGACATCACCTTACCAATAGCAAACTATTTGCCATTACTGCTAGCTCCAAGATGAAAGTTTCTTGCCTTCACCAAATTTGAATATCCTCCACTGTCATCATCGCCACCAAAAGAGAGCATAATGTTACATATTTCATAATACATAATTATTGTTTTTTCTTCCTTTTCAATCACCCTTCCCTTTTCTTTCCTTAAAATAACTTGAATTCTTGACATCATGCAATTATTTTAAGGGGTCCTCTCATAATTCGCACTCCCTACTTTCTTAATTTTTTAAGTATCAATAATATTTATGATTTTTTTTAACTTGGTAGCATATGATCTGCCTAGCATAATACAAATTTATAAACTATGGGCACTCATATGTCCTACCATTTTCATCATTATCCTACAAAACATCTTGTAGTAACCATGGTCAATCAAAAGCATTGTATGAAATCTAGCATAATGCATCAAGTCCTAGGTATAGTTGTCAAATCATTTATTTAATGATCTTGGTATCTCTCTTTTTAGTGTTGTTTTTGTATGCTTATTTAAAAAAATATGTCTTGTGTTTTTTTTTTGTGTAGTATTTTTTTAATTAACATGATATTTTTAATATTTTGTATAATATTTGTGTTATATACATGATATCTTAGTTGTTTTTACAAGTCATCTCCCTAGGAGCATATCTACCTGGATTGAATATTTTGTGTTCTCTATGGTATCTTTGGGTAATATTTTTTTTTTCTATTTTCTACTTTATCATGCATATTTAGTGTACTTCATACACTTCCTAAAGTGGGGAAAAATCTAGTGTCATAAATTGTATACCCTTGTAATTTCACACTATAGAATGTCCTCTCTTTAGTAATTTTCTTTTAAATTTTTAATTTCAAATACTACAATCTAAATTATCTATTTCTACCCATTTTATGATGTTCCCATTTCTTTGAGTTTGGAATTTTTTGGACAAGAGTGCTCCATGCAATGCACTAGCATCTCACAAAAATTTGTGATTCAAGTGGTTGTTGGAGCATTACATTCTCATATAGTTTTTGGATGCAATACTCTTGCATTCTTTCATGTTGAACAAAATCAACTCAACCTACTATTTTAAAAAAGGAAGGTTTATTTTCTCTTATGCTCTCTCACATGTTCAACTCTCACAAATTCTGAAGAAGTTCCTCCACTTTTTGGTTACACAACAAATTTCTCCTACTTTGCATGATACTTTCTTGAAGTCATTCAATCACCATCTTCAAAGAATATATAGAAAAACAATACTGAAGTAAAAAATTCTCTCTTGGAGGTTTTCTTCAAAGCTTCTAGGTGATTTTATTCTATTTTGTTGTTCCCTTTCTTTTTATCTTTTATTTTATGTTACCATTTGAAAATATTAATTTTTAGCATTTTTATATTCCAAGCCATTTTATTTTACTTTGAAGCTATCATATTTGCATATATTTAAATATTATTCAAAAAATCTTGGCTATCATGGAGGTAGAAATACCAAAACAACAATTTGACTAAGACAAGCCCCTAAATAGCCAAACCAAAATCAAATTTTTCTTTATTTTGCATGTGTGAGCTATTTTTCAAGGAGATAAATTTAACATGGTTATACCTTTCAAACTTCTCTCTTGTTATTTTATTTTTATTTTAATAGTTAATATTATTAGAATTTCTAACACATACAATATATTTTATTCTCCATGAATCTATCATTTATATTTTTGTGTGTAGGAATATGTTCTAAACATCTCGTGTTTTCTAGTTCACATTTGTGTCAAGAAAAAACATGATGCAAGGACATTTGCACTATGTACAAGTGTTTGTGGTTGATACTTCTAGAAAGCTACAATATATTCTTCAAAATTAGTAAATTCTCATTTCTATATAAATCAGTTTGTAATTTTTATTATGTAGAGATATAATTTCACCAGTTCTTTATAACTAGATATTTCAAATTGTAAATGAGTGTTTTATATTTCTATTTTCAATTTCTAGCTATAAAATAGTTGTAAAATGACAATCCAAAAAAATTTAGAAACTATTGACTCATCCTAGTGTATTATGCATGAATTATAACCTTGAAAGACTTAATTTCTTTCTGTTAGATTACTTTTCATTCAATACAATCTTGAAACAAGAACATTATATTCTTGGAAATTCCATAGGTCTTGTTTGAAGGAACAATATAAAAATCATGAATCACGAACAATAGAAGGATTTCCTCGTGTGGTCGATTATCATTAGAAAGGAGGGTGTTCCAAACTTAAAACAAGCAAATGATACAGGAGATGGCTATCACGGGGAACAAAATGCTTTGTTATTAACTCTCCTTCCCATCATTTCCATTCCCACATGAATTATGGGTGCTCTCCGCATTATCTTCTAGAGTTTTCTTGTCTTCGAATTTATAGTTTTCAAGTTGGTTTTTTTATTAACTCTGTTGCAATGGGTGGTGATAGAAACTGGGTAGAGCCCTTTTCATGCAAAGCTGCCAAGAAGAAGAATGGGGTTTGGTAGGTGTTGGAGAAAGGAGGGCTAAGCCCTTACCTAGAGAAATTACATGGCAATAACCCTCAGGTAATGACATCATTTGCTAAAAAGTGGAATGATAGGGTGTTGAAGCTCAAGGGAATGGAGTTTGATGTCAATGAAGATTTCATAGCTAAAATCATTGGTCTAGCCATGGATGGTATGAAAGTGTTCAGAGATAAGAAGGAGTCACAAACGGCTATGCAAATATTTTTCAAGAAGGATGAAGCCAAGGACTTGAGAACTGCGAGGAGTGGAGGATATCAATGAAGCTCCTTAAAATCTTTGTGGGGAGATGTTGCAGAAGAGCTCATGTGTTTTATAACCCTAGAGGGTCAGTTCTCAATGGTTAATTCATACCACTTCATCCTGCTCAATCATTTCCATCACAAGAAAAGGATTTCCTTCCCATATTATCTTTTGATGTCTCTAGACTCGGGTCTTAAGGATCACAAGAAGAACCCTAAAAATCATGTCTTGCATGTGGGGTTGACCCTTCTTATCTCTGACTATGTGAAATCATTTAAGGTTTCTAGGCCAATTGTGACCCCGAAGGGTAAACATATTAAGCCTGTTGAGGAATATGAGACTGCCTCTAATGAGGAACCGACCAACAAAAAAGCAAAGAAAAGAAGACTTATTTTGGAAAAGGGGTCAGATTCTGATGAAGATGTGGAAGTGGTCCTAGATTCTTTGGATGTGGGTCTGCAATCCCTTGTTATGGGCAAGTCCAAAAAAGGGGAGTCATGTGCCAGTGAGGGTTATGTGACTTATAGTGATGAGGTGGTTGTTGTTGTGTCGTGTAAGGGTGTGTCGAAGAAGGTTGATTTATATGGAGAAGCCTCCTCATCACCCCTTGTTTCCAAACAGAGTAAGGAGCTGGAAGAGAGTAGCAGGAAGAAATGTGTTCTAAGGACTGTGAGTCAGTTAGTGGAAAAGGGCTTTCCTCTCACTTTAGCGGGCGATGTGTATGCTAATGATTCTCTAAGGGTTAGTCCAGAACTGCAACAGAAAGGTATGTATGCGGTTGTTGGTGGTTCAACTGTTGTGGATATCAAGGATGCAAAGGTGGAGATGCTGAAGAAGAGAAAGGTGGTGGTGAAGGAGATAGCTTGCTCTATCTACAAAATCAAGACTCCAATTGCTGCTAGTAAAGTTAAGGATACTTCTACTTGGCAGGATAAGGTTAGTTCCTTTGAGGAGGAAGATGCTTTTGGGAAGGGGTTTTTTAAAATTGATAGAGATGAGATGTTGGATGTGCTGGGATCCGCTCGTGAGGGTTCCATTGTCTTGTTCAAACTGTTTAAATGGTTTTTTCATGAACTTAATAAAACTAATGTCAAAGTTAGGGGCATGGTGAATATGGCTGAAGGGTCCTCTATCCAAAACCAGATAGATGAATTGTTTGATTCCATAAAAAAATTTTTACACTGTGATGAAGGAAACTTTTAACATGAAACAGGTTCTTGAAGGTAGAATCCTCTCTCTTGAGGATAAAATGGAGAAAATTTGGGCCATTGTGATGAGGGGTGGGGATGGGTCTAAGTTTGGTGGTAAATTTGACTTTTTTGGTGTGTCCTCTCCTATGGTTAGTGCCTAGAAACATAGAGAAACTAGTCATGTTGATGAGATTAGTGTTGTTGGTAAGCTGCTAGAGGAGGAAGTTGTTGTTGAGAAGGGTGGGGAGAAAGGGAATGTTTTGATTACTGAGGTAAATACAGATGGACCTAGTGCTATAACCATAAACAAAATTAAAGCTCAGGTTGGGGATTTTGGTAAAGAGATTCCTGATGTTTTTGAAGATGCTCAGAAGGCTGCAACAAGCAACGTGGAGGCAACAAATATCCTGAAAAACATGTAGAGCTGCTAGTTGGTGGTCTCCTTTTTCGTTGTCTTTTTGTTGATGTATCGTTGATGGTGGGTTGAACTGTGCTTAGTGTTGTTTTCTTTTGTTTCATCTGCTTTCTTTTGTTAAGGGTTTTGGGTCCCTTCAAAACCTGTATTTTACCTCTAATCAAAAATAGTAGAAGGGTTCATATGCCAAAGAATGACAAGCAAGACAATTTTTTGATAGAGAACTAGCTTCATGTCTATTCTAAGTGGACTTTAAGTAAAGAGGAAAAGAGATAAATAATTGAAAGAGTTTAAAGGTGATAATACAATAATAAGAATCCTTCCAATAATTGATCAAGGTCTCAAAACACACCATACAATAGTTATCAAGACAATTTCATACAATGCATCCATGTATTAGGAAATCCAAACCATACACAAATACAAGTTACAACTACTAGAGTAACAAAATCATACATTGTATACTTTGAAGAACTAGTTCAACTTAAAGAAGAATGTGAAAAACATGGAAAAATGTAATGATGGATTTTAGCTATGTGAAGGATCAGCTACAAGGACACATATAGTGAGGCTCCTCTAGACTTAGCAACACAACATGAACAACAATATAATTATATTTTAATGTTAAAATAAGAAATCCATACATCAAAGACCTACTATAAAGTAATCCAATCCCTTTACACATTTGAAGTTCGTATGATATATAGAAGAGGAGGGAGAAATAGGAAAGAGAGAAAGAAAAGGAGAAAAGTGTCATTTTAGTTGACATGGTCCTTGCATTTAAATTTGAAATGTGCTTGCTTTTTGGAGCTACAATTATGTTTACAATTGCCACCTTCCAATTGCCAACTTAAAATATTATCTGTTTTTATAATAATCAAAAAGGTAGAATACTAAATGTTTCATCTATCATTTTGAGGGAAATGATTTACAAAATGAATAAAATCAATTATCCACATAAACCCACCTTTATAATATTATTCACAACATTTAATATTCTTTGAGGTACATTTCACATTCTAGTGATATATTTTTGTAGATTGGCATATATGCAAATTTTACCATTTCAATTATATGATTTGTCAGTTGATATATATACTAGCACTTGCACCAAAAGTAGGTGCAAGGGTTACGCTGATAGAAAATCATATATAAGTAAATATGTTATGGAAATACAATTTGATATGTGCATAGAAAATACATTAATTTAATTTATAATATTATACTTGGAGATGTGGATGTTAGTGTAGGTTTCCAAAATTCCTCTCTAGTGGCAACCCTATAGAGCTTGGAAATTGTAGCCTATTGAAGTACTTGAGGTTACATACCAACAAGATAGAGGGGCTCATCCCTTTGGTATTGGGTAGCCTACATAATTTATAGGTTTAGTTCTTGGCCAATAACTCACTCAAACCTTTCATATCACTTTTGCATCTTTTTGAGGCCAAAATTTTGCAAGAAGTGTATTTATACAACAATTATCTCACATGAAGCATACCACCAAATATTGCCAATCTCAAGAGTCTTAGACATGTACTTTTGTTTGATAACCAATTGCTTGGCTCAATACATCTCACATTGGATTCCCTAAGCAATCTCACCAAAATCAACCCAAATCAACCCATGCCAGGAACAATACCTTTCACACTTTGCTCCTAAGGATAACTAGAGCTTCCACTCGTAAGAAGCAATCAATTGGAAGGCCACACCCCTCCAAATATTGGGAAATGTTAAAGATTGAGGTGATTCATTTTGAGCCACAAAAATCTATTTGAATTCATCCATTCCAATTTCTTGGTTTTCAATCCTAATTATGTTGACCACTTGGAAATGAAGTAAGTTGAAAGGAACAATATCACTGAGCCTTGGGTTTTGCAAGAACTTGAGCTTCACAAATCACTCCATGAATGATTTAGTGGTACTATTCATCCACGACCAATATTATCGTGCATTCATCACAATGCACACAAGCATATTATAGGTTTTACCCAAATTCAATGTGCTCACCTTTTCAAATTGATCTTTGAGCTCTTGAAAACCAATGATTGAAACTAAATCCTAAAGGAATTTCAGTAAGCTAAATGTCAGCTTGAATTTTTTCCCCTCATTTTCAAATTGATCTTTGAACTCTTGAAAACCAATCATTGAAACTAAAGCCTAAAGGAATTTGAGTAAGCTAAACATCAGCTTGAATTTTTTTCCCCTCATTTTTAATGTTCAACTAAAAGTGAAGCATTCAATAATTTTGATGAATTTCAAAAACAAAACCTCTTTAGACTATTTCTGGAAGTGAAGCTACTTTCAAGGCTATTATCATTCGGCTATTGACTTGAGAGTTTGTCCTTGGTCTAGATTCTTCTCGAGAGCTTTCATATAAAATGGAAGAGATTAAAGAGATGAGTCCCTCTTCTTGTGCATTTTTCACGCTCCTCGTAATAAAATTTAACTCCATATTGAAATCTTCCTTCTGCATGACCCTTGTAAATTCTACCTTAATCAAAACTGTGTATATTTTAATAAATTTGGTCCTGATTCTCAATTAGAGGTGGGTCCGCTCATGTATTTTTTCCTTTAAGTAGGTTCTTACAAGCAAATCAGACATTTGGAAGGTTGACAGAGCATATGGAAATAAAGACTACATTTTTTATGGTAGGTACTGGCGGGGACACAAGCAGGTCGATGTCAAGAGACCTCGTCGGCTCAAGGTCTATCTCCAATCTTGCTGCTATTCTATAAACAAGGGCATAGAAAGACCATCCAAAAGACATAGAATGAAGCAAAAGAGGATTCTAAAGCTAAAGGTTAGAGGAGGCTACAACTTTCTGGAGCTCGGTTGCACTTACAGGCTAAAGAGCGTCAAGGCATACTGATGGTGAGCTCGTGAGGTGCTTGTTGTTGGTCTTAGGTTACCATTTCCTCTCCTCTTGCCCTTCCTGACTAACCCCCCTCAAACTCTGCATCCAACCATACATCCCACTCTTAGCCGGGGAAACCATTTGATAGAATTTATAGAATCTAAGCACAATCTGATCTGATAAAAGATACGATCCCATTTGATCCTAAAAATCCAATTTGATCAGATGTCCAGTATTCGTAGTGTTCGAGAAAAATTGGCGACTTAAAAAAATCAATGTGATTAGCTCGACATAAGACAATTTTAGAGAATGATATTTACCTATAGAGCAATTAATATTAATCAAGATGCTGCGTGGAAATTATGTCGATGGAGAGGATAATGGAAGCCACACATCCCAAAAATTTAAATCAAATCAATACCAAAAACATTTCTGCATATAGTAATAAATGTTGATGACATTAAAGCATGAGACAAATTACTATTTGGAAGATCAGATTTGATGTGATTTTTATTTACAGTTTAATATTTGATGTGGAGCGGTGAATAAAAAAACTGGTAACTGAAAATGGTTTTATGGCAAATGGTTTAACGACGTGAGACTTGTTTACGGTGAAAAGCTCACATAGTATAGTCTATTGGCTAAAAATTGTTATATACTTACAAATTTTCTATCAAAAATTATGTCAACTTAGAAACTTAAAATAAGTACCTATTCACTATATATTTGTAAATTTTATAAAAATAGGTGAAAATTATTATTTTTTTCATAATCATTTTCTGATGTTAAATATGTTTTTGATTAGATAAGCAGGGATTTTGAAAGGGCCTTGATCCCTTTTGCATCAAGAAAGATTCAACAATAAGGCCAACAAGATAAGGAACAACCACTAGACAAGACAGTCCAAAAGGCACAGCTTAAAAAAACAACCTAAAAACAACATAACAAAGGATAACACCCCACCAAAACTAATTCAAGGTGGTCTAAAGAATTGTTCCAATGATTTTTGCTTAATTGTAATACATGGATTTCTCTCCACCAATCTTTTCAACTTTTTGTTACAAGGAGAGGAAACAAGACCACCACTAGAATCAGCCAAGCCCATAGAATCAACAAAGGGTTCCAACTTAGAGGGATCATCAACAACATCATTTTGAAGCTCTTAACATATAGTGGAGTCTTCCACAATGTTTTTCACCTTTTCCTTTTTTTTTCCAAATAGTGTGTTGTTTCTTCTTCTTCAAGCAAGTAAAGGAGGCATGGCCCACCTTACCACAAGAAAGAAAAATAATCAGAGAGTCTTCATAATCAACCTGTTGCACCCACTCACCAAATTTAGAATATAAAGTAATCTTAGTGGGAAGAATATAGTTATTGTCCACTAACATAAAATCTAGTAGCCAACATACACTTCATTGAATTGGTGACCTTATTTGTAGTACAATATTGACCAAAGGAATTAGCAATACACATGAAAATCTTTTCATTCCAAAACTCCAAAGGTAGCTCTAGCAAACAAATCCAAATCAAAAACTTAAAAGTGTCTATTATTGGGTTAAAATCAGGAAACCACATTTGGAGACAAAGGCCATTTGAGCCAAGAAACTAGGGGCCCTCATGAAGGATCCTAGAACAATCTTCAATGTAGGGACAATAAAATAGAAAGAAACTATTACACAACACAATAACCTCAAATCTAATCTTCCAAACTCAAATATCCCATCTTCTAATAGCATGAATATAAGGATGATTACCATAGAATCTCTCAACCAATGAGGTCTTAAGCCAATCCAAGGACTCATTTGTAACATTATAGTCAATCTCTAATTACTGTTTAGGCAAGTCACATACCTCCTTAGAGTGAAAGTCCTCCAAAGTAGGGGTAGTAATAGGTGAAGAAGTAGAAACAATCTTGCAAAAACTCTCAGCCGCACAACCCAACCCATCAATGGGAGGCTCACAAACCGAAGGGGTCAAGGGAGAACCAACATGAGCTTCAGAAAGAGGAGGAGAACTAGCATCCCCCTCTTCAACTATAGCGAGAAGAAATCCCTTTTTAAGGTCCATTGTAGGTTTGGGAGTAGGAACAAACACCGTAGATGAAGGGGTAGAAGCCCCAGGAGAAACAACCTCACTAATAGGAGAAGCAACTGCCCACCCCTGAGCTCCTGTACCAGCATAGATCAAACCTTCGTTCTTTTGCAAACTACAAGCAACCTCCCCACTCAAATAAGGGGAAATGAGAACAACATTAGTGGAATCATTGTCCACTCCATAAATGCTCTGCAACAAACAATCCTTAAGAATATGAGCATTTTGAGTAAGGAAACCCCTATGAATCCCAAAAAAAGGAGAATGAGACTCCTCCACATTCTTCCCAACCTCCTCACACCCCCACAACTTCCTATGAGCTTCTAAGAGAATATCAAGTAGAAGCTCCTCTTCCTCATTAGGAAGATCATACTCAGACCTAGTATCCAAGCTAGATCTGTCACAAGAAAAAGGGGGAAAAACTTCTTCAAGGGTATGTAGATCCTCATTTGAAACATTAGCATTTTCCATCTCCTAGCCCTCATGAGACTGGAAACCCACCTCTTCAGCTTCCACATCAGAGCCATCAAAGCTTGTAGCCAAGCCCATATCACCAAAAATAGAGCCGCCTATATCCTCATTAGCAATGGATTCACCATCTGCAAAGTCTCCTCTACTACCAACAAACCCACTAGAGGAGCCAACCAGGGTTTGGGAGAGCACATATCCTCCCACAAAGGCCTCTTCTCCAACACCAACACCAATCTCTTCATCTTCCATGACTCTATCAACATCTCTGTCCTCTTCTTCGTCTACAACACAAGCCATAGAAGTGTTCCATCATCGCTTCAAACCAAATTTACTTTTTTCACCCTTGCTCTTGCTCTTCCTTGTTGTGCTTGCTCCATCCATCACTCATAATTTTTTTGATGTTAAATATGTTAACTTCAAATTAATTTACAAGTATTTAAAAGAGATGAAAGTATACAGATTTTGAGTTGAAAACATTTTTAAATTTTTTGAATTTAAAAGAGAAATTAAAAAACTGATTTTACAAATATTGCCTAAATTTCTGTAACCCTAATAAATAAAAATTATTTATTTAATATGATTTTCCAACAATATATTATATGATATCTTTAAAATTTTAAAGCAAAATTCCCTTTGATCATATTGGCTGCAGGTTAAGAAAAACTAGCCAATCCCCAAACTCCATAGTAAAAATGAAATCAATGTTAAATACTATAACTGATAAAATCTCACACAACATCATTTTAATATACCAAAATATTTTTATTTAGAAATATGCACAGTAGGAGGTTGGATTGTTAATGAAGTTTTGAGTATGTATATTCTTCTAGCTTCACATTTTTAGTATTCGCCAGGGATTGAGGATAGTGCAATTATGCATACATATATTTGAACATTTATTGTGAGGTTTTTCTTATTCACTTTTCTTTTCATTTACATACCATCCTTGGGTTCTGTATCAAACAAAATCTGATATGGAGCTCTTTAAGGAGTCAAAATTGATTTCTCCATACAAGCCAGACATAATGCAAGACACAGATAATTCAAGCCCAGAAGAGTGGACAAAGCAGTGCATATGCAGGAATTTACAGTCGTCACTTGTTGATGTAGTTGATCAAGCTCTTGCATCACTTTGATTGAAAGACTGTGAAAAGCAAGAAACAAATGTAGGTCTTATAGATGTTCTTTGTGCTGCAATTTCATAGATGAAAATATCCAAACATAAAAGGAGCAGACTCAGTGTGACTTATGAGCAGTCACATGGAGTCTGCTAGTTTTATGTTTGGATATTTTCATCTGTGACAAAGGTGAGGAAGAGGATGAGGTTGATGCACCATCATCACAAGAACAAGTCACCTGCTATGATTCAAAATTATCTACACCTGTGCTTTTCCTCCTCCTCTTTACATGATCCATGCTTGCTTGGACCTTCAAATGCCCCTGATCTACAGGACAAAGAATGACGAATTTCAACTTGTGAAAGAAATTTGATCCAACTTTCTTGGATGTTACAAACACACAACCCAATTTATCTGCAACAACAAATTCACAAATACTGAAAAACTATTAAAAAGAGAACAATCTCAAAAAGAAACTCTAAAAATATAGGGGAGAGGGGTCCATAGTGGAGCACCCTAACTTCATGTTTCTCAAAATCCTACATGAAAATTTCAAATGGGTCTCAATTTTGTACAGTAGTTTATTTGACAACTTATCTACTTAAAATTTTTTATTTTAGGGTCACATCATCAAATATGATGCCATATCAGCATGTTTTTTGTTGAGGTATCCAAAAAGGCTAAAAAAAAAGAGACGGATAGTGGTGCACTAAGTTATGTTTTATTGGTGCACCAATGTGGCATCACATGATTTGTCAATTTGTTTACTTTATGAATAAAAATTGTTTTGCAATTGGATATTAAAGTGCTCCACTATGGGACCCACTGAGGACTACTTCTATCCCCACTATTGAGACTCGCTCCATTATGAGCCCCTCTCCCCTATATATACAATATTCTAAATTATTCAACTCCAAACACTTATATACACATTAATTCAAACCTAGTATGGATACCACTAAGATGCTTATATGGTTTAAAAAAATCTTTTTTTTCTTCAATTGTTCTAACCTTAAATTAGACTATGTGGTGATATTTTTTCGAGACCTCAACATCACCTCTCTTTAATCACATTATCAAGAATGTAGAAACAAATTGGAAAAAAATGCACCAATCTAAAATTCCAATTACAAATCTTAAACAAGAAAAGAACGCAAAAAATCCCAACCAAAAATCAAATCAGCATCCCAAGACTGAACCCCGGGTGCTAGTCTATAGTCTACACCATACTTTTCTATAAATACCGAACACAAACTTTCAAGAATTTTAATAAAAATAACAAAATTAAGAAATTATCAAGAATTATTTCTGGCTTGGCTTCCAATACAAAATCTATTCCAAAGAGGATAGATATCACTTATTTAGTTAGACAAAACATAATTTTATTTTTTCTGCTACTTTTTATCCAATAATATCACTAAGGTGCTTTGTTTACACTCATTTCTTCGTTTCTTTTTTCTGCAAATTTACTCTACTTCACACAACCTAATATAAACATTTTTGCTTATTGGCAGTATATTATTCCTTCCTAATTTACACTAATCATCAAATTCTAGACCTTACCATCATCTTTGTTTTACTAAATTATAAAATATTCAAAAAATAATTTTCAAAGAAAAGCCTAAAAACCCTAATAAAAACAAAAACTCTAAACAAAAAAAACTTATATCAATATTTCCCTATCTTTTTCAACTATTATTACTAATTCTTTTTATAATATAATTTTTTTTATAATAATTAATTTGAAAAACATTCCAAAGTCCAAAATAAAATCCCCAATCCAATATTAAACCCTATTTCTTACTCTACACCATAAATGTTCAAATAAAAAATAAACAAAAATACTGATTAAATTGCAAATAATTAAAAAAAATATAATAAACCTAAAAAATGAAATTCACCTCCAATTCAGCTTCAGTCTGCCAATACATGAAGATGTTCTTTCAGACAAAACTTTCGACTTCAACCTTTTACAAATTCCAAAACCCTCACTTTTCCTTGGATTTCAAAATTATCTACAATTACAAAACCAAATGAAACAAAAACAAGCTCGTTAATAGTTCAATCAATGGGTGCAGACCACTACCAATCATATGATTAAGAACAGGTACCAAAGTGCAAGAGCATGAAGAAGCCACTTGGACTCCAAAACCAGTATGATGTTTTCTATTTTTTATTGTACATTTTAGTTCATCTATTTGTGACATCTCCAAGCAAAGTTTTTGCAAACACAATTTATGCTCTCATTTCGCAAGCTCAATTTCTGCTCTCACCAACAATACAAGATACATCTTAATCGTCAAACTTTAGCAGATTAAATCATATATTGCTGGTAGAGCAGAATTTGTGTCGTTGATGCAAGCAGAAATTGTTCTTGCAATGATAACAGGAGAAATTATGCTTGCCATGATGAGAGCATAGCACAAATTGTGCTTGCTTGGAGATGTCACAATGGAATACATGAATTTATTGTTGCAATAAAATCAAAGATTTATCAATTGGCGGCTTTATTAAAAGAAAAATAGTGTTTTTAAACCATTTTAGAAACTTAACACTTATGTTTTTTAATTCATTTTAGAAACTTAACAATTTTGTCTACTTTAAGATTTTTTAACACAGATATATATTATAACTTGTAATTACCTATAGTCTATATAGAAATAATTGATTTTTATTTTTTGATTTTTCCATATATATTATAACTTGTAATTACCTCGAGCCGATATAGTAGAAATTATATTAAACTTAGATTTTTGTTTATTGTGTGTTCAAATTAGCAGCATAATTAATTTTATTTTTTAATGTGCTTTGAATTTTTTTGTTTTTCTTTCATGGTGCTATAAGCATATCTGAAAGAAAAATAAAAATCTACTTTCTATTTTCATGTGCAATAATTTTTATTGATTTTTTCAATTATTTAAAATGAACAATATCACAAAATTCTATTTTCATTTGTTTAAGTACAATAATTTTTTTAAAAAAAAATCATACAGTGAGTTTTATTTATTTATTTAAAAAAGACTAGATATATTTCCATGTACTTTATATAGATTATTTTGAAGATATATATACTAGTTAATATTTCAATTCTAATAAATTGAAAATCAGCTTTACTTTTTATTTAATTATTTATTAACTTAAAATTTTATTATTTATTGTAATTATTTTTTAATTATTATTTTTTATTTGTATTTTGATATATTTTTACTTTGCATTTAGTTTATTTAATTAATATTTATTAGAATTACTTTAATTTATAATTAATTATCTTATTAAACTTTTAATTATTGTAGAATAATTATATTTTTAATTTGTATTTTAGTTTATATAATAAAATAAATTAAAAGCTTAAAATATAAATCAAAAGTTGTAGTGAAAGATAAACTAACTTTCTATCAATCATTTCATACCAACAATTTGACAATAGCATGTGTCCCAAAGAGAAAAGAGAGAGAGAGAGAAGGGAAAGGGAGATAGAGATAAGATATATATAGAGGCAAAGGGAGATAAATGATAAAGAAATGCATAGATATATATAGAGAGAGGTAGAGATAGGGAGATATATACATAGAGAGAGATGGGAACAAAGAGAGAGAGAGATTTCTTTATATATTTGTCTCCCTCTATTTTTATGTTCCACATTATCTCTCAATCTCTCCCTTCCTCTCTCCCTTTTCTCTCTCTCTCTCTCTCTATATATATATATATATATATATATATATATACCTCTCCCTCTCCTCCCACCTTTATATATTAATCCCTTTCTTCATCTCAATCTTCATCTCTATCTCTATTAGGCTCTCCCTTATCTCTATCTCCTCATCTCTTCCTATATCTCTCTCTCCTACCCCTATATTTTCTAATATATGTATCTCTCTCTCCCTCTATCCATATCTCTCCCTCTCTATCACTCCCTCTTTTTTTATCTCGCCACTTCTTTATCCTCTCTCTATTTCTCCCCTCTCTCCCTTCCTCTCTATCTATTTATATATCTCTCTCCCTCTCTATCTTCATATCCATATATATCTCTCTCATTCACACACACAATCCATGTTTCCTCTACCTATCTCAATCTCTACATATCACACTCACTCTCTCTCTTTCTCTCTCTCTCACACACACACGCACACACACACCTTATTTATCCCTCCCTATCTTTATATTTATCTCTCACCTCTCTATCTATCTCCCTCTCTTTATTACTTGTCTCTATCATCTCCTTTATCTCTTACTCTTTCCCCCTCTATCTTCATCATCCCATCTCTCCCTCCCCCACTCCTTCCCTATCCTTCCATCTATCTATTTATCTCTACCTCTCTCCCTTACTCTTCTCATATATCTTTATCTCTCTCTTTCTCTTCCCATATATCTCTATCTCTCCCTCTCTCTATCTCCCCCTACTTCTCTCTCCCTCTTTTTTTTTATTTGTCTAACTCACTTCTCTCTATCTCTCTCTCCCTCTCCCCCTCTCTCTTGTCTCCTTATATATCTATCTCTCTATCACTTTATCTCACCATCTATATGTCTCTCTATCTCTCTCTCCCTCATCCTCTATATCTCTCAATATATTCCTCTATACATATCTCCCTTTCTCTATCTTTATCTTCACGTCTACCTCTATCTAAACATCTCTCTCTCTCTCTCTCTCTATATATATATATATTTTGTATATATATTCCATATATATACATATATATGTATATATATATCATCTCTCTATCTCTACCTCTCCATATTTCTTATTTCATATCTCCCTATATATCTATCTTATTATCTCCTCATCTCTCTCTACCCCAATATCTCTCCCTCTCTCTAGACCTCTATATATCACTTCCTGTCATTATTTTTATCTTTTTATCTATCCCTCTCTCCTCCCTCTTTATCTCTCTCTCCTCTTCATACCTCTCTCCTTCTCCATATCCATTTGCATCTCCATCTCTATCTTGATATTCCTCTCTATCTCCTTACCCCCTCTCTCTCACACTTTTACCCCTCTATATCTCCCTCTTTCTATCCTTATCCCTCACTCTCTCTCCCTATTGAATAAATAACTAGACTCTCTTGGTAATGAAGCTTGATTATATTTTGTATTCAAAGGTTTTGTTTCAATCATGTCTAGATCCATGTAAGTGGATACATACTTGATTTGAAGCTATCACTTCTCCATTAAGACATATTTTGTACAAATAACATCATTTTCTAAATGGACTACCAATTGACCTTACATACTATGCAAATTTATGCAAAAGATAAACCAAATTTTTTTTCTTAATTGACCTTTGACACTTTTCAATGTAGGGTTTGTGCAAGATCATGGGGGTCCAAAAAGTGGCGATGTCAGAAAAAGGTATTTTTAACACGTCCAAAAATGTGAAATTCACACCTTTGACTTTTTGCAGGCCCAAGTACAATATCCGTTTTGGTTTGGTAATACCAAACCAAAACGGATATCCATTTTATCTTATATGAAACAGATATCCATTTTGTTTGAGCCAGTCTTTATAATTGCGTAGGGTCTGAGCCGACCAATTATTTTATTTTATATATTATAATATTTTTTTAATATATTTATCATCTACACAATAAATTAAAAAAATATTATACTAATATTTATTAATTTAATATTATATCATAATATATTTAATATGTTATAATATTAAATATCTTAAGTTTATTATATAATATTATTATAAATATTAGATTATATTATAATATAATATAAATATATTATAAATAATATAATATATATATGTTATATTATAATTCATATTATATAATATAATATATATTATATTATATTATATTTTCATATTATACATTTGAGAAAATCGCTGACTATATATTAAAATAATATAAAACAAAAAACGGATATCTGTTATGCAACGAATATCCATTCTTTGTGTTATAATTAAAAAGAAAAACCCAAAGGTCATATTATGTAATATTATATTATATTATTATATTATATTATATATATAATATATGCATTATTATATATTATAATATAATACATATATAACAAGAGTTGCAAAGCAGTGAAGTTCCTACCAAAATGTTCTAGAATAGTTTTGTTTTAACTTGTTGTGGTTGGAAAGTTTTAGCAACAATAGTCAATGTGGTGGAGCAAATTACAAAGAGTAAAGTAGAAATATATAGGCCTCTTGAATGCTTGACTCAAGAAAGTGACATACCCAAGAGGTCATCTATTGACTCTTAATCACTCCCAATGAAGAGGTGAGTTAACTTAGGATTGATGAGGTAGTGGTGGCACTTGTGTACCTCAAGTGAAGGTGTAGCTATATCATTTTTTCTTATATCCAAAGTAAACTTTATTAACTCAGTCCAATATTACACTTTGATAAAAACTATCTTAGACAAAGTATAATATTTACACCAACAATTTTTCCAATAATCCAAAATAACAACAGTATGCACACATGCAAACTAAGAAGAATATTTCATAATGGAACAAATTTGAAACATAAGTAATGGCACACAAACATGAATGGAAAATGACATAAGTATGCAAACAAGGTTGTTTCAAAGGAGAAACCTTGAGTAAGAAGAAATGTAAACAAATAAAGAGAGATTTCTATGACAAATGCACTAGACTAAACTTTGTAGCTTCAATATATAGGTAACATTTTCCATGTATTCTTCAAAGGAAGGAAAATATTTATGTTGAACCCAATTTGCTTCCTTGGTGTAGGATGCTAGTTGCATTTCCCACTGGAAAATTACATGACAAGAAGCTAAGAAAAAGCCTTTAAGAAAAACACTCAAAATTGAAAAAACATGGTGAATTTAGTCTGTTGAATACATAGCAGGTTCTGGAGGTAGGGTAATACATCACACCCTTGTTTCTTCCTTCTTTCCTCTACAATCTCATTCACTATTTCATAGAAGCCCATAAAGCATATTTTCATTTCCTTTGGCATGTGGTCCACCAATGATAGATCCCACCTAATGAAATAGCTAGGTTTGGCTTAGATGATTGCATTGAGGCTTTTCATTAGTAGGAAAAAATGGAAAAAACAATCAGTTCAAACCTTTACCAACAACAATGAGATGATAATTATTTTTCATCTGCCTAATTTAAAAAAAACTCCATAAATTGACGTTATTTGTTTGTTGTTTGAAATATTAGATAGAAAACAAGGATGTAATTGTGATACAAAATAATGCAAGATAACTTAAGTCTATACTACTAGCATTATGGTGAGACCATTGTATATAAGCATATAGCAAACAATGCAAACCAGGCAGATGTTTACTCCAAAGGGACATGTAATAAGAAAATATAGGGAAAATGAACTACTTGATAGAATGTCTCAAATAGATGTCCTCTCATGGAGGGAGATGATTGCAGGATATGTACAAAATGCATTTGCTGAAAAAGCTTTAGAAAGTTTCAATAAAATACAATTGGCATGTGTAAAGTTGTAAATGTGTTTTTTGAATAGTATTTTCTATGGTAACTTTAGGACCTCTAAACTATGGACTTCAGCTTTTTTAGGATGTATTCCTTGACATGACCAAATGTTGTATAATCTCAAACAAGTTCAACACACATATTTTTTTGCAAATAGTTAAAATCTTGAAGATTAGCTTTCTACTTTGTCAGTCTAAGCAAACCTTTTATATTAGCCATTAGAGAAAATTCCAATTTGATTTTTTTTAAAACACTTGGTAAGGAAAAGAAACATAAATTTCATGATACTTACTGATGTTTGTTCCTACATAACTCTACCATGCACAAAATTCCCTAAGGAATTTATAAAGGAATCAAAAATAGAGTGAATACTGTTGGTTACAAAAGTGAACAAGTCAAAGAGCACTAGCAACAATGACATCATTATTATAGAAACACACTATCACATTCTTATTAATGTTAGCACAATCACATACATAACTAATGTGAGAACTTTATAGCTTGAAATATAGTAATGACATCCTAGTTTTAGAAAAGGAGGCATCTTTATAATTTCTAAAAAGTTACCTTACACAATAGTAGGACTCAGGCCAATTGAAAACCAACAACTCGCAATTACCAAATACATGTGCTTAAATTCTAATCACAATGGTAAAAAACTATTCTTAATTACTAAAGACACATTCTTAGAGTCTATTTACAAACCCAAACATAAAAGAGATGCTAAATGACACAGTCTATAAAAGAAAATAACATATGAATTTTTTCTGATAGATAACTAGGAGGGGAGGCCACTATTGGGGAGCCAGGCTACGACTCAAACCTAGGCTAGCATTGGGAAATTCTAAGGACTTTAGCATTGGACCCCACTTGCAAGTCCCAAATAAGGACTTAATAACATTAAGATTGGAAAAAATAGAAACCTATGCTCAATTTAGATTAGGGCTTTAACACTACCCGAGCATGAACTTGTTTACATTTTTAACAATTACCAACACCTTACACATTGGGTTTCCAAGCATGAATTCCACATAATTCTCAATCCCCAACATGAGTTTCAAAATAAATATTAAAACAATAATTTATTTCTCCATAGATCAAACACAATATATCAATAAGGATAAAGCATCATTATTTGAAACAAAATTATCACTAATATTTGATACGGATTTATCTCATTTCCACTCCCCTACTTGAGAAGTTAAGATAAAATTTTATGCATTAATTTAGCAATACTAAAACATCCAACCTTTTAGAGGTGGGTTAACAAATATCAGTATATAATCACAAGTGGGTTAGATGAATACAAATTTTACCCTTCAATCTAGTTTGTGAAGCAAGTTACATTCCTATTCGTACTTCCATATCCATACTTGCTTCTTTATTTTCTACCTTTTCTCTCCCCAAAGCTCTCAAGTGTTGGAAACCTAGCGCTCTGATACCTATGTAATGCCAAAACTAGACAAACTAATAAATTATAACTAATATATATAAATTTGAAAGAAATAATTAATGAAATAAGTGAAACAAAGATAAATTATTTACACTTGAGGAATATATTCGTCTAAATAGTATGATAGATGATGTGAATTTACCGAAATAGCCTACTCACAATAGTCAAACAAGAAATCAATCTCATGTTAGATATTTCTAACTAATCCAATAATTAATCTTACAAGAGAAAATTAAGAAATAATATTGTAAATACAATTTTACCTATGTAACACCTTTCCCTAGGTATCTTAAAGTACAACAATTGAGCACTCCTTTAAGTTTGATGGGTTGACATATAAAATTTTCTCTATTTTATTTACATTTGTTTCCCTAGTTTGACTAAAGAGGAAGATTGTTGCACAATAATGATTTAACTATAAAGAAATTTCAAACAAAAGAACAACATTAAAATAAACAACCTTAAACTAGGTAACCATGCTTCAATATAAAGTAAATGAAAATAATCTCTTACACATCACTATGAGCATGGATATAATAATAAAAATTAACTAGATGCTATCAAATCTTAAATGATAGGTTAAATCTTATTTTGAAGAGCAAGCTAACATTTACTCAGTATTTACTTTGATTAAATTTAAAAGGTTTAAATTTCTTACTATGGTTTAATTTCCAACATTGATTTAAGGCTATCACTATATATAGAAAATATTTTTTTATCTTAGTTCATAGTCTAAAGATTACAAAAGCAACTTCATTTACTTATTCAAGTTCAACTCTAAAATTACTTAAAATCTTAGGTTTAAGAAAACTTATTGGCAAATATTTTTGAGTAAGGAATGTAATGACATACATATGAAATTTGTCTTTAATTTAAAATGTAAGCATTTCCTTGTGACAATCTTATTTAATTTTTCTATACATACTAATTGTTTAATTAATAACACTAATTATATATTATTAATAATTCTATTCTCTTACCCCTTCAATTTTGATGAAGGATAATTCACACTTAACTATGGAAATTGGTTTCAATTGTTCGTAGTAAGTTTTAAATGTATGAACATTAATGTATAATGTTTTTTCATCATTTTAAATTTGTTAAGTTTCCTAAAACTCCATCCACTTGGGAGATTTTTATTTGATCCAATCAATTTTTGATTTATTTATATTTTCTTATCCTCTAATAATAAATAAATAGTTATTAAACCTTTCATTTAGCTTTTTAGTTTTAAAATAGAAACTTTCAATTGAATGTTTTACAGGCAAGCTTGGAATTTGATGGCCTATTTGACCCTTTTTTACATTTTGGACTGTATATTACAACTTAAAAATTTATTAGACCATATTATTTGACTTGCTATATTTTTATATAACCATAAATATGACACTTAAAATTATTATTAAACCATAAAAAATTATTGTATATATATGTATATATATATATATATATATATAGAAAATAATGTTTGATAAAAATATAAATTAGTTTAGAAAATAATGTTTGATAAAAATATAAATTAGTTTAGAATTGAAATAATTCTTTCTAATTTCACTTTATATTAATATATATGATTTATTATAAATATATTTATTAATTCAAAATCTGTTGAAAATAGAATATTTTCAAGATTTAATATAGTTCTTTCTAATTTTTTAAAGATTTTGATGTTTTTACTAATACTTATCATTGTTTTTTATTAATATATGATTTATAATATTTATTATAAAAATATATATTAATTCAAAAAAATATTTTCAAAATAGAATAATTGATTTTTAACTTTTTGAATATTTTAACAAGATTTATTTTCTACATAGTTTAGAAACTTCTTGTTACAATTAATAGTGAATTTAAGATTTTTAGATTTATTTCTAATTATCAATATTTTCTAATCTTACATTTTTTTTAATATATATAGGATATCATTATGAATAACATAACACAAATTCACTTTTTTTTCAAAGCATTTATTTTATAGCATTGTAACTTTTTTTTTTTGGCATAGAAGCTATCCTCATATGATGAAGTTATGGCAAGTTGTGCTTACTATTCTTGCAAGTACTATTGATTGGGAAAGAGGATTTTCAAAGCAAAACATCATCAAAGATGTTAGAAAGTCACAGTTGGGTTTGGATACATTTTCCATGCATTAATGAGAGTGTGTTTAAATGGACCTCAATAAAGTGATGTAAATTGGAATAAAGTATATCAAATATGGAAGAATACAAAGTCAAGAAGAGTTCTTGACCTTTGATAACATTTATTTTTGTTTATTTTCTATGTAATGCATCATTAATTTTTGCATCTCAATTTAAAAATAATAAAAGAAAATTTGTTTCTTTCTTTCCAAAAGTTGTTTTTTTGTGTTTAAATATATGCAAATTATATAATGAAGGTTTGTATCAAATTATTATATTTTTTATTTTTTATTTGGTATTTTTAAGAATTATGATTCCTATGAAAAATACTTATTTAATTTATATGATGCGTAATATTTTAAAAAATCAAATTACTTGTGTTACATTAAAAATAGAAATTTATAAAAATAAAAAAAATCATATTTAATATGTATGATTAATAAAATCCATAATATTTTAATATAAAATATTTTACTTAAAAAAATATAACTTAATTTTTTTTTTGAGAGTTAAATTTTTTCATAAAACGTAAAGTGACAGGAATTTAAATGAACAAACTATCACAAAATTTTCATATGACATGTAGGGGTGGCCATCAAATTCCAGGCCTGTTTACAGGCATAATATGGAAACATCCATAACCTTCTAACTAATTACATTACTAAATTTCTTCTTGACTAATTTTTGAATTTAATAAGAAAAAAACTAAAAATCAATAACTATATTTAACCACGATTTTTCCTTTTAAATTTTAATTATTAAATTCTTCCATTAATTATTTGCTTGCAAAATTTATACATTTGATTTTCCTTTATTAATAATAAAAAAAATACTCTATATACAAATTTATTTTATGAGATTCTTATGTTTGCATTAACCACAACAACTGAACAAAAATATAGTTCACAAGTTAGAAACTTCCAATAATAAGCCAATGAATGAACTTGCAGATGAAAATTCAAGAAATAATTCTTTCTTAAAATAAGAACATTCTAATAATGACAACAATATATTGAAAACAAAATAAAGTATAGAACCTAATATTAACAATATTAATACTGAAATTGTGAACAACATGCTTGGCATATAATTTTACCAACTCTACTCATTATCAAATAGAACACCCACAAATCTTAGTGTGATTTCTTTTACATTAGCATATGCTGTTGAAAACAATAAAGATTTGAAAAGGCACGAAACTTACCTTAATCATAGTGGAGGAAATAATGGCCACTAATAATACTACAGTATTCATTTTCTTCATTAAGTTACTTCTATGAATAATCCTTCTTTTCATATTGTTAACCTAGTTGTTCCTCTATCAGCTACATTATCAAAATAACATAGAGGGTTCAATGTTTGGTGTAACAGCATAAAATGGTCACAACACTATTTAATATTGCTAGGTTATTCGAACAACTACTAAAAGGAAAATCTTTGGTGTGGCTTTAATTGTTTCTTTTGCCAGAATTGGGCATGTCTCTTTTTTCACCAAGAATTTTAGTTTTTCTACAAGTTCACAAATTTAAGCTTCTATTCTTGGAAATTTTAATATTACCTTAGATTGAAAATATAAATTGCAGGATCTTGCATAGAAATAGGATCTGATTTGTAAAATTACTCATTGAAGATGGTTGTGAGGAGTATGCCTTTGATGTTGAGTTGACAGATTTATCAACACAGAAAGAGATTAAAGATACATTTCAAATTTCCTATAAATGTATAAATCCAAACCCAATTGTAAGGCCAACAATGGCACAAGTTGTCCAAATGCTTGATGTATTCTGCACAAGCTTATAACAGCCCCAACAGTTATACTCAAAATCATGTTTATTTAACTGCGTGAAAGCTAAGATTGCATAAGATGCGAATGAAATTAGTAAAGAACACTGCATGAGAAAATCTGCTAGAAAAACTATAATTTTATAGCTTACAATGAGAGATCAAAAGGTGAAGCATTCATGTAATCCTTATCTTTTTGTCAATGGGACCCTCATTGCCTGTGAAATTTGTTAAATATTTGGAGTAGCCACAACAACGCCAACAACATAAATAATTAAAGGAAGTTAAAAGTTACAAACTACCACGTAGGTGTCAGTTTATTAACTGTCTGTGATGTGGCAAGTCATTATCCACGTACTCTTTTAGACTTGTAACCATTGTAATACAATAATGAGAGAGTAGTTGTAAACAATTAATAATTTATTTATGTTTTAACAATCAAATTAATGCTGATTTAAATGTCTTTTTTAAAAATATGTTAAATTATTAAAAAGATAATATATTACATAATTTAAAATTAAAATATAAAATTATAATATTATTATTTAATATTATATATATGTATATATGTATATATATATGTATATATGTATAAATATATATATGTATATATATATATATATATGTATATATATATATGTATGTATGTATGTATGTATGTATGTATAATACGATGTTAAAATTATATATTATACATTATATATGATATATATTATAATATTATAATATTTTATTAAATTAATAATATAATATATTAAAAATACATTATTTATTTAAATTTGTTATTAGGTTATTTTATATGTTTGAATTTATTATTTTAATTATATTTTATTTAAGATATGCCAAGTAAATAAATGAATAAAATTGAAAATATAACAAGTAAAATAATTTTGAAGAGTTAAAAACTTTCTTAAAAATTAGCTAATTTTTTTTTATTATAGTCTTTGTGGTAGAAGAACCTTAAAATTTATATAGAATAATTAACAATTTTGAATTTTAATTTTGTCATAATTTTTGCATTTCTCGATGTGCAAAGATTAAGGAAGAAGTGGCAAAAAAATGCCTAAGAAAAGCCAAAAAAATTGCAAAATCAAAATATTATGTTCAATTATGTAATAATCAATTTTGAAATGTGAAGCGTGAATTTCTCTTAAATGGAAGTAATGGAAGTGCATTAATCGCTTATATCGGGTGAAATTTGTCTACCAATTAGATTGAAGAGAATTGAATTTTGAAATATGTTTGCTTATATTGGGTGAAATTTGTCTACCAATTAGATTGAAGAGAATTGAATTTTGAAATATGTTTTGTTATATAATTGGCATGTATACATTGATAATAGATAAAAGAATTCAAATAGAAAAAATGCTTGAGCTCTCATTGGTTAAACAGTGAATTATTAATAACTAGTTAAGATTTGGTGGTGCCTATAGTTCCCTAGCAGGAACTAATAATATTATAATATAATATTATATTGATATTATATTATATATAATAATATGTATTATATTATTTATAATATATGTATTATATTAAAATTAATATATATATATAAACAAAAGTGGGGAGCCACTGTAATATATTAATAAATATATAAATAGATATACATAATCATGGTTCATAGGGCATATCGGTAGGAAAGAACCAGGAAGAAAACCTTCAGTTATAACCCAAAATGTTTCAAGAAACAGATATCCATTCTTTGTGTTATAATTAAAAAAAACCCCGAAAGATCATATTATATAATATTATATTATATAATATAATATAATATAATATAATATCAATACAATATTATATTATATTATATTATATTTTTATATAATATTATATTATATTATATTATATTATATTATATTATATTAAATTAAATATTAAATATTTCAATAAAACCATGCACAATTAAATATGGCCAGGTCTCAAACCTGACCATTTTATTAAAAATTTTGTAAATCAGGAAGCGGATATCCATTTCCTGTGCTATAAACAAAATTCCAAAAAATCTGAGAGCTATTTTTGATGTGTTTGTGCATTGGGTTTCAAAATTGTGACTCAGATATCTGTTAGGGAGAGGTGAAATTTCCAAAAATTCTATCAAATTTCTAAGGTATGTTTGATTTTTTCAAATTTTATTCAATTTATATTCATTTTGCATTTTTTTTTTGAATTTTAGTCAAAAATAGGGTATACTTAATAGATTTTTTATTACATTAAAACCATTGTTAATTTTGAATTTTTTTATCAATTAACAAGTTTAAAATGGATCAAAATGAAAACCCTAACCCCGCACAAAATGAAATCCTGATCCTGCACAAAATGGAAACCCTAATCTTGCAGAAAATGAATACCCTCCAAATCCTCCATCGCAACCATTGTTTTCAAATGAAAATGTGCCAACAATACACGAGTCTATTCATAGAAATTTAGATCAATTAAGAAAAGTATGTCAAATCTATGGGACACTCGATGAACTATCAGACATGAAAAACACTTTGGAAACAATCATTTTCAATGTTCAAACTTTGGCAACTCAACATAATAGATTTGCATAGTGGCGAGAGGAACAAAGACAATTTTATGTTGATGGGTTATCATATGATGAGGTGAAGGCTCTTGATATTGAGAGAGCCCAATTAGCCTAGTTATTCATCTATCAGAGAATTGGACAGCCTGTTAATGTGCGAAAACTAAAAATTTCAATTAAATGGTGCACCCATAAAGGCATATTAGATAATTTTTGGAGACATTGGTGGATGGTTTTTAATAAACCACCCAACAACAATCTTGATGTCCCTCAGTATTTTCTCTGAAAATCATATGTTGAGTTTGTGTTGGGGAAACATGTCAATTACTTTGACATGCGATAATTCTAGGGTGTTGGTAGAGGGATGCCACATGATAGACCTAGGGCACGCCGAGTCACCCCACTTCGTCCTCCTCCACCTATTGTTGCTCTGACTCCACTACCTTACCCTGAGATTGCTCTAGATGCAAGGACTTTGAGAATTTATGCATTACATTCATTGAGTGATCATTTGGTCATGCAAAGCCATCATGTTGCACATCAATTTGACAGTGCATCCCATCATGATGGTGTTGCACCTAATACATCCCAACATGATGGTGGTGCACCTGTTGTAGCAGCTCCCACTGGTACACAACCATCAGCTCCCATTGGTACACCATCCTCTTTGGGACATATTTGTGTGCCTCATCATTGCATGATGTGCAACAATTTATGTTTTGATCCTCTCTGACGGTCCATTGAGGCTCCCATAAACACATCTGACTTTGAGGTTCATGATATGTCAGATGTAGGAGTTGATAGAGCACCGAGTGGAGCTTTTGCAGGAGAGACGTCAACTACTAGGGATGATATGGGAGGACTGGTAAGTCTTAAATCAATTTCATAGTGTGTTTTATGTAATTTTTTCATATTTTATGAAAGATATTTGTACTAATATATTTTTATGCATTGGAATCTTTAACAGTTGTTGGCAGAGAAGCAAATGTCAAAAGTGCAACAGGCTACGCACACTGCCATTTCATTTTTTGTAGACAATCAGTACACGGTAAATTATTTAAATTGTTATTTTAGATGTTAATCTTTGAAATCTATTATGTTTAAATACATGTAATACATATATTGATAGTCTAATGTAATCTTGTCTTTTATGCAGCAACTTGGTCCTTATACAACCTTGTTGACTGGGTTTGACCCATTGGATGAAGTTACACAATAGGTATATATATTTTATTCTCGACATTATAATTATATGTGCATGTGCATTTACATTCTTGTCATTTTTTGTATAGGAAACCATCTTAGCTGAACCATCCACTATGAGCCCATCTAATTTCATAGCATCACAACAGGTATGTGTTTATTTTATATTGCAAATCATTTATGTTTAGATAGGAGTAGATATGTGATTAGTAGATATGATTATTTGTCAACAATTATATGTTAATTTGTATCATTTTTATTTTATCGACTATAGTCCTCTTTTTTACTTAGCATTGTGATGAGTGAGAGACCATTAGTTTATACGAGGACTCCTGATCGTCTTAAGGGACAATCATATGTAGAACGTCTTGTAGAAAAGAGAGTAATATTTGAGGTAAACAAGAATTGCATTATTGATATAATATAGTACATGAATAATGATTTTGATGTTAAATTTATAATTTATAAATGATGGTATATAAGTTTCTATTTACTAGTCTATCTTGCCAACCATTCACATAATCCAATTTGTGGTTTAAAATGTTATTGTGCAGGAAACTTCAGAGCATCTAACTTCTTTAAGGAGGCTCGATTTTGATGGTCTAGCACAGGATTAGGATATGATATAGATTGACATGTACTTAGGGTTTGATAGATCTTGAGATGGAATATATGCCACAATTTGTAAAACTTGTTGTAAAACTTGTTATGAGTAAGCATATGCCAAATTTGTATATGCATAAACACAATTATTCTATAGTTTGATATATAAGAATTGATATTCGATCTCATTTGTTCCTCATGTGCATGTCTTTGTACTTTGAATTTTCAAAATGGAATGTATAATTATCTTAGAAAGGTTTAAATTTATGATTGATAATGTATGTTATAGATTAACAAAATAACATTTTAATAGAACTTATGATTTACAATTGGTAATCCATCTATTTCTTTGAGGAGATTTTTCAAACAATGAATTTTCTTTTCTATTGTACTAGATTTTTCATACATTTCTACCAATACATTTTTATCAAACACTCATTTTGAGAATACCCATGATTTCAAGCTCTATTGAATAAATTTACATTTGACATTATTTTGTTTTTTAAACTCGTGTAATGAAGTGTACAGCTGATTTTTATTTCAAAAGAAGTTAAAATTAATGAAAAGTGGATACAACTTAATGAAATGCATTTCATGTTACATTGTTCATTCAAAAGTAATATAATCATTTTGATAAAAATCAATGTCACTTAATGTTCATTGAAGCATAATAACATGTAAAAGGTATAAAATCATCTTTTGTAAGAATCAATATCTTCACAAAATCAACTCAAACCCACAAAACAAAAGGTTGTGAGAGACACCCATTACCCTTCTCTTTAACATATCTCAAAACCTAATGTGCTTGTTTTGGAACAACCCCACTAAAATTGAACTATTACACTGAATAGGGCTCTAATTAGCCCAAATTTGCAAAACAACTCCTCTTTAAAATTGTTGCCCCTCCAAGATTGCTTTAGACAGTATCTCACTAGGCTATAAACATCCAAATTCCACAACTATCATCCTTGTAAATGTCATCTAAGTCGCTCAATCATGAAACCCTCATTTTGCCTAGATTATAAGGGGGTTTATTGAAAGAATTCATTTCCACACTTATCTCACTCAAAAAACACCTCAAACATGTTTATAGAAGTTTTCATATGCTTAATACACCTTTATAAATTTATTCCCCAACAAATTTCAATCACTAACACCCTTAAACCTCCCAATTTCACTCAAAAACCACACTTTTCACATCTAGGCATCATGCCCAAACCTCAATTGACCTCCCCTGCTCTCCTAAACCCTTCTAACATCTAATTCCTACCTAATTGGGCCATTCGATCTAGCCACAATAGATACAATAGATGGAATGGCCAATTATTTCATTTTCAAGTCTTCAAAACCCTTAAACTGGTCACACAGACCCGTTAACAGTAATTTTCCTCAAAGATGTTTTAAACTCAATGAAAATCTAAAATATTGGATGAAAATTGAAGTTACAACAATCCTCCACCATATCCCACCACTTTTAGAGAAGAAATTCTTGTACGGGAAAGTGCAGTGCCTTGAATCTTTAGATTATAATGCAAAACACAGAAATTTTTGAGAAAATAATGATTTTAGTATTCAAAACTCAAATTCTCAATGGCTAATTCCTCTTCAAATGTTCACAAGGCCTTTTAAAGGAATTACAAACATGATCAAAAAACTTCCAACTATTTTCCAGCGAACTACAACAAGGTGACTTTTCAACTTCCATCATTTGACAATAAGTTGCAATTTTGACAAGTAGTGTAAAGTTACAAAGTGGTGCAACTTTCGTTCTGCAGCTCGTAGGACCAAACAGATTGTTCCTGTAAAGACCCAATTAATTTTAACCAAAATACCACTATATTTTATTTTATTTTTAAAGTATTCATTCACAAGTATACTCGGGAGCTTCTATCCATACGGGACAGATATGTCATCTGTTCATGCGAAACAGGAATTCACTTCATCTATTCATATGGAATAGGCATCCACCTAAACGAGGCAGGCATCTATCATATGATAGGTATGTGCTCTGGCCAGAGTCTTGGACTCATCGGGATCATCTGGATCCTGAGTCGCTTCCCTGATGACCACACTTTCTACTAAAAGTGCACCGAGGTCATCGTCCTCAGGGGTATGTAAAATTGTAATTCTAAACTTGAAACCCACCTCAGAATTTGGCCTAAGGGCCTCGGGGAATCAAGCAATCCATGCGGGATTCTTCCAAGTATAGTTGCATGTATTTTGGTTGATTATCTTATATAACTAGTTATGTGATCTCTCCAACCCTAAACCCCATTCCCGAACGCCTGAGTACTGGGAGCATCCTTTGTTTCCCAGACTGCCTACATACCCTGCTTCCAAACGGGATCAAGGCGTAAAATATGTAGTTATGTTTTCTAGGCTATGTTTATGTGAACTATTATAAAGCGGGTATGCAACCCTTTCTAGGGTTTTTTATTTCCCCTAGACAGTTCCTCTGCGGCTGCTACCCATGATGGTAAGCATGGATAATAAACGATCGCCTTGACCATTTATTGTTTACCTATTAACATTTGTCTAACCCTACTCCCTAATGAAGTTCGTCTCCCTTGACCCGTTTAAATGATTCCCTAATGATTTATCCACATGATATTATCTTTGAGTTAGAATTACATTTGCACCACTGAAAATTCCTAAGTTGCAATTTTCTAGGTTGTCACTAGCGGATTTGATTCATTTTTGTTTTATCTTTTTAGATTATCGATCCAAAGGGGATTTCCCTCCCTTTGGATTTTAAACAACTCATGTCCCTTATTTCTCCCCGGTGATTTATAGGGACGATGCCACATACGTTGTTATTGCAGTTGTGTTAGGCTATAGATGCAGTAGCTCAAGCACGACGGCTTTACCCGTAAACGTGAGCCAGAGGCATCGTTAATACCGAACGCTGCTAGTTTTGTTTTTCCTTTTTTTTTTATTAGTTTCAAATCTATGTCTAACATACTTAATCTTAGTAAGAAATTAAACTCATAATGCATGGAAATTTTTAACCATATTCATTAAAAAAATTTAAAAGAAACAACATGATTAAATAAATCAACGAGCATTGGTCAATAATTCATAGTAAGTCCTAATCTTAGTAACTTAAATACCCTAGATTTTAAAAGAATCATTTAACCATTTATTACTCATAAAAGAAATTCCCATGCAACGTAATTAAGTGAGTACTTAAATTAAAGACATGCATTATTTTTGAGAAATTTCATAACATATGCTGTTTCCCTACTTTTGTTATCAAAAGTATACAAGAAATCACTTTTACCTAGAGTTAAAATATCTTCAAGAATCATTTCAAGGATTAGAGTCCTATTATTCCACTTATATTTCTATCTTCTAGATGGTTTATTTAGCATTAGGATGTGAAAATTCCAATGACTATATTATGGAATGTAATAAGGTAATTATTCAACACTAACTAGGGTAATGGAGTACTTATGTTGTCTATTTCTTATAGAAGAACTACCTTTGTGTAGAAGGGGTTTCATTGTTCTTTGTATTTAAATTGAAGGTCCTAGACCAACTAGAATAAAGGAGAACTTGAATGCTTCAATAGATCAAGATAATTTTATCAATGTTAATACGTGGTTTTAGGCTAGCAATATCTTTAATTTGATTATTTTGCAAATTTCTAACCATACTAGAAATAATTTACAAATGCCAAGTGTTTGGTAAGACTCCCTAACGGATTAGATCGTATAAGGAAATATGTAGATATATAAATACGAAATCAACATTCAATTATTATGAAATAAAAATTAAGGATGGTTATTAATATCTTAGATCGATGCCCATTTATATACACCAATTCAAATTTCAGTAAGAAAAGCAACAAGGTCCGTTCATTCATCTAACATGTTAGAGTAACCATATTTACATGGCCTTATCTTTCAGTACATAGACCTTGAATATCACTTAACCCAAAATATTTAAATTTTACCCTCATTTATAAAATGGCATTAATCAAAAGATTGTAACCAAATACATATATATATCTCCTAAAGAAAGTAATTGAGGTAATAGAGGTAATTGGAACCATAAAGGCATGTCTTACACCAAATTTTCAAAAAGAGAAAGTATGCATGATTGATAAATATATATATAATATTAAATTTTAAGTATGTCGAACCCTACTCTATCACCATGGGTCGGATATCAAACAATATAAGGTAGCATATTCTAGATTACCTTGATACAATACAAACAACGCATAAGAATATGATTATGAATTTGCCTAAGATCAAAACTGCGTACTTGGACTTTAACCTACAGGATAAAAACTTCCTTAAGAGATTTTGTCTAGTATAAATGAATGCCCTATCATCTTATAGCAATGATTCAAATTATACCCAAATGCCAACCACAAAGAAAATTGAAAAAAACAAAATCAAACTTGATAGGTGCAAGAAAATACAAGCTGAGAATAAACTCATATCAAAGAAAACGAATATAAGTACAAGCAGCAATTTAGATTAGTCATAGCTAACTGCCATACTTGTTTAATCTATGCATATATTTGACAGAGACAGCAAGAGATCAAATATGTTGTATATCAAAATGGACAGGTAAGATACCTACTTGTGTGCACTGATTCTTGGAAGAGATCTAAGTGATCAATGCACCCAGGTTGGCTCTCCTTCCTGAAGTCTGAAATCAAGCATCTCTCTGGAGTCTCCCACAGAACGTTCAATTTCTCCCTCTCCAAAAATAGAAGTTCATTCCTCATTTTATAGATATAACACATTAAATTGTTTTGCAACTGTAGAATGCGGTTAGACCTACAATTTATTGTGGCAGTTGATTCACAACCCACGTGAATGATACAAAGTCAGTGAATTCGGCAGTGAATTCGGCATTGGGCGGCTGAAGACGGCAGAATGTGACCTACCAATAGGTCTGTGCTGACTAAAACTTTAATTTGCTTATCTGGATTTGATTCACTGTGTAGTTTTCTATTGAAAACGTGGTCAAAATGTCCTTTTCTAATTCATGCATGATGCCTTAACTCCATAGTTGTCCACTGAATTTGGTCGACATTCAAATTCTGCTCTCAAGTTTTCAATCAATAATTAATGACAGGCAAGATTTTCAAGCATATGAGTATTAGATTTTTAGTCTGGATTTAACATGTGTTCCTGCATTAAAGTCTATCAAAATTGTGTAGTAAAAGTTAGGGAGGCGGAGTCGTGACATCCTCCCTCCCTTATTTGTGCATCGTCTCGATGCATATATTCAATAAGTTTTATATAGTAAAGAGATAGTACTTTGAAACAAAAAAGAAATATAGTATCTAAATAGTGCTTAAAACAAGAAGGGAAATGATTGTTGTAAATCAATTGTATCTTCCCAAGTAGCATTGTCTTCATCATATTGATCCCACTGTACTTTGCTTTGATCGACAATCCTGTTGCGCAATTGGTACTGGCGCCTCTCCAAGATTCGATATGGCTCTATTGTTATTTTCCCGAGCTCTTGGACCTGTAATGCATTCCAATTCAAAACATGTTTCTCATTAGGTACATACTTCTTAAGAAGAGATATATGGAAAACATCATGGATACGACTCAGTTGGGGAGGTAGGGCCAATTTGTAGGCAATCGGGTTTATCTTTTCTATGATTTCGAAGGGTCCCACATAACGTGGTGCCAACTTTGCCTTCTTACCAAAACTTATAGAGCTTTTATATGGCCTAACCCTTAAGAAAACTTTTTCACCTACTGCGAATTCCCTTTGTGTTCTTTTACTATCCGCATAACTCTTTTGTCTGTCTGTTGCTTCCCTTAACCTCTGTCTAATTGACCTGATTTGATTTTCCATTTCCTTCAACATAACTAGTCCAATTATCACTCTATCCTCAATATTATCCCAACTCAAAGGTGTACGAAAAGCTCTTCCATATAGAGCTTCAAATGGAGCCATCCCTAGGGAGACTTGAAAAGAGTTATTGTATGCAAACTCTACTAGTGGAAGATATTCTTCCCACTTAGATTGTTGGTCCATACAATACATACGTAGAAGGTCTTCCACAATTTGATTTGTCCTTTCAGTTTGGCCATCTATTTCAGGGTGATATGCTGTACTGAAATTTAATTGTGTCCCTAAAGCTGATTGAAGAGTTGTCCAAAACCTTGAAATGAATCTAGCATCCCGATCAGATATGATCTTTTCTAGAATTCCATGTAATCTAAAAATTTCCTTCACAAAACATTTAGCCAAAGTTGGAGCATCATCTGTTATATTTCCTGCTATGAAGTGAGCAACCTTGGTAAGTTTGTCAATTACCACCATTATTGTGTTATGCCTATAAGGTGTTGTAGGCAATCCTTGAATAAAATCCATACTAATAACCTGCCACTTATGATGTGGTATATCATGGGGGTATAATAATCCTGCAGGATGGCTATGCTCTGCCTTCACCCTCTGACATTCAAGACATTTAGTTACATAGAGTACTATGTCATTCTTCATTCCTTGCCAAAAATATAGTTTCTTAAGGTCTGAATAGAGTTTGTTTGCCCCAGGGTGTCCTGAATAAGGGGTATTGTGGGCTTCACTTAAAACCAACTCTCTTAACTCTTTACAGTTTGGAACATATATCCTATTGTTGTATCGAAGCATCTTGTCACCATCTAGATTATACCCCTTTATACTAGGATTAGCTGGATCATTTTCTTAGGTCGATTTGACCTGTTTATACCATGAATCTTCTTTTTGTTCTTTTAGAACTTTTTCTCTAAAAGTGGTTTTGAATATTACCATATTCATCAAGTGCTTCCTTCTGCTTAGTGCATCTGCAACCCTATTTTCTTTTCCCTTAATATATTCTATCTCAAAATCGTATTCGCTCAGAAATTCTAACCATCTTCTTTGTCTAGCATTCAAGTGAGGTTGCGTGAAGATGTACTTGAGTCCTTGATGGTCAGTTTTTAACTCAAATGGCTTTCCTAAGAGAAAATGTCTCCATTTCTGAAGAGCATGTACAATTGTTGCAAGTTCCAAATCATGAGGTGCATAGTTTACTTCATGATTTTTCAATTTCCTTGATTCATATGCTACCACACCTTCATCTTGAATGAGTACCCCACCTAGACCTTCAATGGAAGCATCTGTCATAACTATGAAGTGTCCATTTGGTTCTGGAACCTTTAAGATAGGTGTAATGGTTAATTTTTCCTTCAAATTTTGAAATGCCTTATCACACTGTTAGTCCACAAGAATTTCTTACCCTTTCTTTGTAATGAAGTGATTGGAATTGCAATTTTTGAGAATCCTTCTATGAATCTTCTATAATAACCTGCAAGTCCCATAAAACTTCTTACCTCAGACACATTTTTTGGAATTGGCCATTCCTCTATGGCTTTTATCTTATCTGGATCAACTACAATACCATCTTCTGAAATGATGTGACCTAAGTAATGTATTTTCTTTTTAAAGAATGCACATTTTGATAGCTTTCCATATAGCCTATGTTCTCTCAACCTTTGCAAAATTAACTGAAGATGTGCTAGGTGTTCCTCCTCATTTTTGGAATAGATCAAGATGTCGTCTAAGAATACCAAGACAAATTTATCCAAGTAATCATGGAACACACTATTCATCAAGTTCATAAAGGCAGCTGGAGCATTAGTCACACCAAAAGGTACAACTGTAAACTCATAATGCCCATACCTTGTTCTAAAGGCTGTTTTCGGGATATCTTCTTCCTTTATCCTGAGTTGGTGGTACCCTGATCGAAGATCTATCTTAGAAAACATAGTTTCTCCTTTCATTTGTTCAAAGAGATCCTCTATGCATGGTAAAGGGTACCTATTCTTTATGGTGACTTTGTTAAGCATTCTATAATCAATACATAGTCTTAAGGTTCCATCTTTCTTTTTAACAAACAAAACCGGTGCTCCCCAAGGGGATACACTTGGTCTTATGAGACCTTTCCCAAGCAATTCTTCCAATTGCATCTTGAGTTCTACCAGCTCAGCCGTGTTCATTCGATAGGGTGCCTTAGACACCGGTTCAGCTCCTGGAACTATATCAATGGAGAAGTCAAATTTTCTTTTTGGGGGTAGCCCTGGTAGTTCTTCTGGAAACACATCACTAAAATCTTGAAGGTAAGGAGAATTTTGGAGCATTGGAGCATTGCCTTCTTCCTTTTCATCCATGGTAACCATGTATACTAGAGCCCCCTTTCTCTTTTCTCTTTTCATTTGCATAGCTGATATGATTTCCATACTTATAGGTCTATGTTTCCCTTGAATCACAACCCTTTTCCCTATATCATCTAAACATTCTACCCATTTGTTGTAACAGTCTACATTTGCTTGATGGTTTGTCAACCAACTCATTCCAATGATCACATCATATGATCCTAAAGGTGCCACATAAAGGTCTACCTTTGTATTAAAGTTAGGAAATTGTATTTCTGCATCGGGTAGACACTGGGTCACCTCTTTAACTGCCTTATCCCCATACTGGACTGTCCATGATGATTCCATATGATTAACATTAAATGAATTTTTCTTTACTAATTCTGGAGAAATAAAACATTCAGATGATCCAGTATCTATTAGAATTGAGACTAGTTTTCCAAATAGTGTACCTGTAGTTTCTACGAGCACATTCTAGGATCGAGTACGTCGATTTCTTACTGCTGCATGAATCCTTTGAGTAGGTCCCCTCTGAGGTTGATTTTCTTTCATCTGACTTTGCATCCTTGGACATTCTCTAGCAAAGTGATTCCCTCCACACATGAAACATCCACCTGGTGGTCCTCGTTGCATTGGATTTTTAGGCTGGTTATTGCTTGCTTCATTGAGCCTTGGCCAATTATAGTTCCTTGGTTCATTTTTGTTGAAGTTGTTTCTATTAGTGTTATTCACATTGTACCTTTGATTATGATTTGGAGGTGGTCTTCTTTCTGATGAGTTGTTCCTTAGGTTCTTGTTGAAGTTTTGATTCCTTCTGAATTCTTGTTTCCTCTTGAAATTATTACTCCTAAAAGATTGTCTTGCTGAAGTTAAAGCTTGTAACTTCCTCTCTTGCTTTAAGGATTTCTCTAACACTTTATTCATACCTTCTGGTCCATGCATGTCAACCTCTTCTCCTATGTTGGTATTTAATCCCAAAATGAATTTCCTAGTTTGGCTCTTTTCATCTTGTTGATATATTGGCACATATTTTAGCAGTTTGGCAAACCTATCCCAATATTGTTGAACTGTTAGAGATCCTTGTCGAAGGTTGTGAAACTCAGTCATCTTCTCATTGAAAAACAATTGTGGTAGCCACCTTTTACGAAAGTGCTCAACAAATTTTTCCCATGTTATGTCCTCCTTGGTGTACTTATTTTGTTCCTTCACATTAGTCCACCAACTAGCTGCTTCACCAACAAGTTGGTAGGACCCCCATAAGGCCTTAGTAGTTTCGCTGAAATCCCTTAACTCAAAATACTTTTCCATTTCATTAAGCCAGTTTTCTGCCCTTTCTCCTAGTTGATTCCCATCAAATTTTGGAGGGGTGATTTTCTTCAAGTCCTTAGTTAATTCTAGAATAGGATTTTCTCTCCTAGGTGCAATAACATCCATTATGTTATGCTCTAGATTATCTCCGTCAGGAGGGTTTTCAATTTGAGGTTCAACTATATTTTCAATATTATCTTGTCTTGTTCGAAGTTCTTGTACCATTTGCTCCAAAGAGTTGATTTTATCTCTTTGTTCAGTTAATAGTTCTATTATTGCTTCAATCCCATCATGAGCTTGTGGTTCATCATCTTTGTTCCCTTTTGGCCTTCTACCGACACCAACTCGAGTTGCTCTTCCCCTCAGCATTTAGAGTTCTTGTTTAATTATTCACATATTAGTATTATTCTAAGTTTTGAAAAAGGTTATTTCTAACTTTTAAAGTACATATTTTGATTGTGCAAATTGTAGTAAGCTCAAGGCCTAGTTTTTGAATCTCGCTCTGATACCACATGTAAAGACCCAATTAATTTTAACCGAAATACCACTATATTTTTTTATTTTTTTTTAAGTATTCATTCACAAGTATACTCGGGAGCTTCTATCCATACGGGACAGAAATGTCATCTGTTCATGCGGAACAGGAATTCACTTCATCTATTCATATGGAATAGGCATCCACCTAAACGAGGCAGGCATCTTTCATATGATAGGTACGTGCTCTGGCCAGAGTCTTGGACTCATCGGGATCATCCGGATCCTGAGTCGCTTCCCTAATGACCACACTTTCTACTAAAAGTGCACCGAGGTCATCGTCCTTAGGGGTATGTAAAATTGTAATTCTAAACTTGAAACCCGCCTCAGAATTTGGCCTAAGGGCCTCGGGGAATCAAGCAATCCATGCGGGATTCTTCCGAGTATAGTTGCATGTATTTTAGTTGATTATCTTATATAACTAGTTATGTGATCTCTCCAACCCTAAACCCCATTCCCGAATGCCTGAGTACTGGGAGCATCCTTCATTTCCCAAACTACCTACATACCCTGCTTCCAAACGGGATCAAGGCGTAAAATATGTAGTTATGTTTTCTAGGCTATGTTTATGTGAACTATTATAAAGCGGGTACGCAACCCTTTCTAGGGTTTTTTATTTCCCCTAGACAGTTCCTCTGCGGCTGCTACCCACGATGGTAAGCATGGATAATAAATGATCGCCTTGACCATTTATTGTTTACCTATTAACATTCATCTAACCCTACTCCCTAATGAAGTTCGTCTCCCTTAACCCATTTAAATGATTCCCTAATGATTTATCCACATGATATTATCTTTGAGTTAGAATTAAATTTGCACCACTGAAAATTCCTAAGTTGCAATTTTCTAGGTTGTCACTAGCGGATTTGATTCATTTTTGTTTTATCTTTTTAGATTATCGATCCAAAGGGGATTTCCCTCCCTTTGGATTTTAAACAACTCATGTCCCTTATTTCTCCCCGGCAATTTATAGGGATGATGCCACAGACACCGTTATTGCAGCTGTGTTAGGCTATAGATGCAGTAGCTCAAGCGCAAAGGCTTTACCCATAAATGTGAGCCAGAGGCATCATTAATACCGAACGCTGCTAGTTTTGTTTTTCCTTTTTTTTTTATTAGTTTCAAATCTATGTCTAACATACTTAATCTTAGTAAGAAATTAAACTCATAATGCATGGAAATTTTTAACCATATTCATTAAAAAAATTTAAAAGAAACAACATGGTTAAATAAATCAACGAGCATTGGTCAATAATTCATAGTAAGTCATAATCTTAGTAACTTAAATACCCTAGATTTTAAAAGAATCATTTAACCATTTATTACTCATAAAAGAAATTCCCATGCAACGTAATTAAGTGAGTACTTAAATTAAAGACATGCATTATTTTTGAGAAATTTCATGACATATGCTGTTTCCCTACTTTTGTTATCAAAAGTATACAAGAAATCACTTTTACCTAGAGTTAAAATATCTTCAAGAATCATTTCAAGGATTAGAGTCCTATTATTCCACTTATATTTCTATCTTCTAGATGGTTTATTTAGCATTAGGATGTGAAAATTCCAATGACTATATTATGGAATGTAATAAGGTAATTATTCAACACTAACTAGGGTAATGGAGTACTTATGTTGTCTATTTCTTATAGAAGAACTACCTTTGTGTAGAAGGGGTTTCATTGTTCTTTGTATTTAAATTGAAGGTCCTAGACCAACTAGAATAAAGGAGAACTTGAATGCTTCAATATATCAAGAGAATTTTATCAATGTTAATACGTGGTTTTAGGCTAGCAATATCTTTAATTTGATTATTTTGCAAATTTCTAACCATACTAGAAATAATTTACAAATGCCAAGTGTTTGGTAAGACTCCCTAACGGATTAGATCGTATAAGGAAATATGTAGATATATAAATACCAAATCAACATTCAATTATTATGAAATAAAAATTAAGGATGGTTATTAATATCTTAGATCGATGCCCATTTATATACACCAATTCAAATTTCAGTAAGAAAAGCAACAAGGTCCGTTCATTCATCTAACATGTTAGAGTAACCATATTTACATGGCCTTATCTTTCGGTACATAGACCTTGAATATCACTTAACCCAAAATATTTAAATTTTACCCTCATTTATAAAATGGCATTAAACAAAATATTGTAACCAAATACATATATATATCTCCTAAAGAAAGTAATTGAGGTAATAGAGATAATTGGAACCATAAAGGCATGTCTTACACCAAATTTTCAAAAAGAGAAAGTATGCATGATTGATAAATATATATATAATATTAAATTTTAAGTATGTCGAACCCTACTCTATCACCATGGGTCGGATATCAAACAATATAAGGTAGCATATTCTAGATTACCTTGATACAATACAAACAACACATAAGAATATGATTATGAATTTTCCTAAGATAAAAATTGCGTACTTGGACTTTAACCTACAGGATAAAAACTTCCTTAAGAGCTTTTGTCTAGTATAAATGAATGCCCTATCATCTTATAGCAATGATTCAAATTATACCCAAATGCCAACCACAAAGAAAATTGAAAAAAACAAAATCAAACTTGATAGGTGCAAGAAAATACAAGCTGAAAATAAACTCAAATCAAAGAAAACGAATATAAGTACAAGCAGCAATTTAGATTAGTCATAGCTGATTGCCATACTTGTTTAATCTATGTATATATTTGACAGAGACAGTAGGAGATCAAATATGTTGTATATCAAAATGGACAGGTAAGATACCTACTTGTGTGCGCTGATTCTTGGAAGAGATCTAAGTGATCAATGCGCCCAGGTTGGCTCTCCTTCCTGAAGTCTGAAATCAAGCATCTCTCTGGAGTCTCCCACAGAACGTTCAATTTCTCCCTCTCCAAAAATAGAAGTTCATTCCTCATTTTATAGATATAACGCATTAAATTGTTTTGCAACTGTAGAACACTGTTAGACCTACAATTTATTGTGGCAGTTGATTCACAACCCACGTGAATGATACAAAGTCAGTGAATTCGGCAGTGAATTCGGCGTTGGGCGGCTGAAGATGGTAGAATGTGACCTACCAATAGGTCTATGCTGACTAAAACTTTAATTTGCTTATCTGGATTTGATTCACTGTGCAATTTTCTATTGAAAACGTAGTCAAAATGTCCTTTTCTAATTCATGCATGATGTCTTAACTCCATAGTTGTCCACTAAATTTAGTCGACATTCAAATTCTGCTCTCAAGTTTTCAATCAATAATTAATGACAAGCAAGATTTTCAAGCATATGAGTATTAGATTTTTAGTCTGGATTTAACATGTGTTCCTGTATTAAAGTCTATCAAAATTGTGCAGTAAAAGTTAGGGAGGCGGAGTCGTGACAGTTCCAACATGTTTGGATGGGTAATTTTATGCTAGGTATGGTCCTCTTTTGCACCCAAATATGTTGAATCACTCTGAGCTACATTGGACTGGCGATTTCCCTTAAGAGTCCAAAGTGCTAAAAGACAACAATCTTTGAATGACTATTTCTCAAAAGCCATGATGCCTACAAACTCTTCGTCTAAGTCTATGGGATTGTGTTGGGACCCTCTACAATAATCTCTCTCAATTTTTTCTATTTCGAAGGCGTTTTCCTACAGTGACGAGTTTTCAGTTAAGGAAAAAGCTATCAGATGCAAGCAATGTAAAGTTGAAAAGTGGTGCAAATTTTGTTTTGCAACTCATAGGACCAAATGGACTATTCCAACATGTCCGAATGGGTATGTTTATGCTAGGGATGGTCCTCTTTTGTACCCAAATATTCCAAATCACTTTGAGCTACATTGGATCAGTGATTTCCCTTAAGAGTCTAAAATGTTAAAAGACAACAATCTTTGAAGGGTTATTTCTCATAAACCGTGATACCTAAAAACTCTTCGTTTGAGGCTATGGGATCATATTGGGACCCTATATAATAACATCTCTTGGTTTTTACTATCTTGCAGGTTTTTTCCCACAGTGATGAGTTTTTAGTTGAGGAAAAAGTTGTCAAATGCAAGCACTATAAAGTTGCAAAGTGGTGCAACTTTCATTTTACAACTCGTAGGACCAAACAGACTATTACAACATGTTTGTATAGGTATGTTTACGCTACAGATAGTCCTATTTTTCACCCAAATATGCCAAATCACTCTGAGCTACATTGGATTGGAAATTTCCCTTAAGAGTCCAAAGTTCTAAAAGGCATCAATCTTTGAAGGGTTATTTCTCAAAAACCATGATGCCTACAGACTCTTTGTTTGAGCTATGAGATCATGTTGGGACCCTCTACAATAACCTCCCTTGGTTTTTTCTATCTTGGAGGTTTTTTCTCACGGTGTTGAGTTTTTAGTTGAGGAAAAAGTTGTTAAATGCAAGCAAAGTTGCAAAGTGGTGCAAATTTCATTCTACAACTCATAGGACCAAATGGACTATTCCAACATGTCCATATGGGTATTTTTATGCTATGGATGGTCCTCTTTTGCACCCAAATATGCCGAATCACTCTAAGCTACATCAGACCGGTGATTTCCCTTAAAAGTCCAAAGTGCTAAAAGACAACAATTTTTTAAGGGCTATTTCTTATAAACTATGATGCCTACAAACTCTTCTTATGAGGCTATGGGATTGTGTTGGTACCCTCTACAATAACCTCTCTTGGTTTTTTCTATCTCGGAGGTGTTTTCCCATGGTGACGAGTTTTCAATTGAGGAAAAAGTTGTCAAATGTAAACAGTGTAAAGTTGCAAAGTGGTACAACTTTCATTCTTCAACTTGTAGGACCAAACAGACTATTCCAACACATCTAGATGGGGACATTTACTCTAGGGATGGTCCTTTTTTGTACCCAAATACGCTGAATCACTCTAAGCTACATTGGATTGGCAATTTCCCTTAAGATTCCAAAGTGCTAAAAGACAGTAATCTTTAAAGGGCTATTTCTTGAAAACCATGATGCCTACTGACTCTCTGTCTGAGGCTATGGGATCGTGTTGCAACCCTATATAATAACCTCTCTCAGGTTTTTCTATCTCGAAGGATTTTTCCTACGAGGATGAGTTTTTAGTTGAGGAAAAAGTTATCAAATGCAAGCAGTGTAAAGTTGCAAACTAGTGCAACTTTTTTTCTACAACTTGTACAACCAAACGGACTGTTACAACATCTAGATGGGTATGTTTATGCTAGGGATGGTCCTCTTTTTCACCCAAATACGTTGAATCACTTCGAGCTACATTGGACCGAAGATTTCCCTTAAGATTCCAAAGTGCTAAAAGACAAAAATCTTTGAAGGGCTATTTCTCAAAAATCGTGACAACTATAGACTCTTCGTTTGAGGCTATGGGATCTTGTTGGGACCCTCTACAATAACCTCTCTTATTTTTTTCTAACTTGGAGGTGTTTTCCCGCAGTGACTAGTTTTCAATTGAGGAAAAGTTGTCAGATGCAAGTAGTGTAAAGTTGCAAAGTGGTGCAACTTTCGTTCTGCAACTTGTAGGACCAAACGAATTGTTCCAACACATCCGTATGGGTACATTTACATTATGTATGGTCCTTTTTTGCACCCAAATATGTCAAATCACTTTGAGCTACATTGGACCGGTGATTTCCCTTAAGAATCAAAAGTGCTAAAAGGCAACAATCTTTGAAGGGCTATTTCTCAGAAACCATGACACCTATAGACCCTCTATCTGAGGCTATGGGATCATGTTGGGACCATCTAAAATAACCTCTCTCGGTTTTTGCTATCTTGGAGGCATTTTCCTATGGTGTCAAGTTTTCAGTAGATGGAAAAAAGGTCAGATGGATGCAATGTAAAGGTGCAAAGGGGTTTAGGGTTCATTTTGTTCCTTGTGAGTAAGTGAAAAAGTGATTTATTTACTTAAATACACTTAAGTTGTGAACTACACACATGAATACAAAGTATATACATTAAAACACGTAGGTCGTAAAGTATATATTACAATACTCAAATACAATTAAGTCATGAACTACACACATGAATACAAAGTATACACATTAAAAAATCTAGGTTATAAAGTATACATTGCAATACTCATAAGTGACAAAGTATACACATAAGTTGTAAAGTATACACTTGAATACACATAAAGTGTACACAATATGCATGATATTATCATTCAGTAATTGCTATCAAATATAGAATTTACAAAATTCCACGTAGGCATATAACAAACGGCCCTGATACATAGTCATTTCCTAGTAGGGGAAGGAGAAAAAAGCATGCATTGCCTTCGCGGTCGGCACAGTCTTCCACAAGAGTAGCATGTTGATGTTCTGGAGAGACAACCACTTGTACAAACCATTAAGGTAGCAGTCAAACCACATACAATAGAAAAGATGCTTAGAATAACAAATCTATATTATTCTAAATGACCTAATTGATGATGAAATTGTAATGAAAACTATAAAAGATGTTTAGAATAACCAATCTATATTATTCTAATTTGTTGCATACCTCTCCCAAAGGATCAGAGTTGGCTAGTGTTGTAGTAGTTCCATGATCTATCATGCTAGGAACATCGCAATATACTTCAAATGAGAAATCTATATTGTCACAATAGAAAAGATGCTTAGACTAACAAATCTATATTATTCTAAACAACCCGAATGATGATGAATTGGTAATGTAAACTATAAAATATGTTTAGAATAACCAATTTATATTATTATAATCTATCACATACCTCTCCCAAAGGATTAGAGTTGGCTATTGTTGCAGTAGGTCCATGATCTATCATGTTAAGAACATCGCAATATAATTCAAATGAGAAATCTATATTGTCACAATAGAAAAGATGCTTAGACTAACAAATATTTATTATTTTAAACAATTTGAATGATGATGAATTGGTTATGCAAACTATAAAAGATGCTTAGAATAACCAATCTATATTATTCTAAACAACCTAAATAATGAACCTTAGTAGATAAACAATATCAAAATGTGATGAATAATATCATACCTATCCCATACGACAATTGATCTACAACTCAAGTGTGCCTACAGGGTCATCTCTTACCTTCAGATTTTCCAATAATGCTTCATGATCAACACTACTAATTTTCCATAGTTTTTTTTGTTTTTGGTCTAGCATGATGTCTCAATAAGTTAACATTTGTTCCTATAACAAGGTGTGAATACATCAAAATGGTTTTTTGTTTCTCATAGTCTTCAAATGTAGGTACGTCATTCTTTCTAATCATATATGTTTGCAACCAAGTTCTAAAAACAACAACTGAACCTATGTGATCACAAATTTTTTATCAACATCTAAATATAATTAGAATAACAAATCTATATTATTGTAAACAACCTAAACAATGATGAAATGGTAATGCAACCAAGTTCGAGAAACAAAAACTGAACCTGTAGGATACATGAAGCCATCATCATCTATCACTGGTTGTGTTAGATTTTTCTTTCCCTGTACACATTGTCCCAACCAATAGTTTGATCCCTCTTCATTCCCCTATGGTGCTACAATTGCATAGACATGTCCTGGATGTACAAGATTTGAAAGATGATCGTAGTCAAGTGAACTTTCATTACATCTTGTAATGAGGATTGTGCTATAGATAAAGGGGTTAGGTACTGTGGAATCCATGTATCTACCCATTCACTTGAATTGCACTAATCCCAATCACATTGAATACAATTCTAACAAAAACAAGCCATCTCTCATGTCTATATGGTCCATGCACTCTCATCTGAGCTTTGAATTGAATGCATCTTTGAAGAATCTGTAATTGTTTGACATTCCATTTTGTCTCCCACTGTGCCCTCCTCAACCAACCAAAAGAACCTACACACTTGTGAATCAACTGTCCCTCCTCGTGATAGTGCATAAGTACACCAATCCACAATAGAACATACATCATTGAATGTTGCACCACCTCTAATCTTCATTTGTTCCTTCACCAAAGCTCTCTTCACACATGCACTTGCACCATCATGCTCGCATTTTCCATGCCCAACTTCAAAAAAAATCCAAATATGTGGTACACCCCTCTCTATATGCATCCTGCTCAACCAATAAAATATGAGATCATTCTTGAATTTCCCTGTGCAGTTATCTAACCAAATCAAATGTTGACCCATTGCAATTCCTTTTCCTGCAAGAACTCAAAAAAAATTCAAAACAATGTTGTACAAACTCGAATGAATGAGATCTATCATCACTCATGTAAAAATGGTACTCCCTAACTATCTTCCTATCCTCTTTTGTACTATCAAGGGCATTCCTATATGTTATTTGGACAAAAATAGAAATTTGAATAGAATTATAATATTGTGATTGAACTTCATTTTGTGGTTGCAATGTGGAATTTTTAGCAAAATCAACTACATATACAATAGTTCCAATAGGGAAAGAGTCCTTACACATCCTGAATTGTCGATCCAACCACTGTGACCTGTGGCTATGCCTTGCATGCTTATAGAAAATGTTTTTCTTAAAATCTGAAATAAAATCAGCAATACTTACCTCTCTTGCAACCAACTCACATCTAGAACCCTCACCTCCACTCTTCAAATGTGTATTTCACTATCTCATACTTGTTTTTCTCAACAATTTTGTTACCAAAATCATGATCATTGCCCTCATGAAAGCATGTTACATACTTCGATAAACCACCACATTGCAAACACGTTTCATTTAAATAATTATTTCTATAAAATAAGCAACCATCACCTCTAATGCATAAAAATTAATCTAACAACTCTGTGGATGACTTGGGAAGTTGCACTGCATGACACTCCTACCACATTTTGTTAGTATGCATAGTATAATGAATATGGCATAACAATTCATGATACATTGAAAACTCAACATGGTATTTACAACATGTATTATGAACCTTAATAGGAACACAATAAAATGGCTTGCAAGACTCAAAATCCCTTTGTGAAATTTGCAAATGTGGATGTTCTTGACAAAAAAAATTGTACAAAATTATTTGGCTACATTCCAAAAAATGTTTAGGATGTGGTGTACGATCTTGATTACCAATTCATAACTTTAAAACATCCTTTACATTCGGTGATACTCTAGAGTGAGAATTCCAATATTGTTCAATTTGCATCTTTACATTATCGGTTAGCTTTTTATCAACACGTGGAAGCCTCCCACTAAAATCCCATGTATCATTTTGAAGAGCACTATCGAGTCTTCCTCTTCTTGATAGTGCTATATTTAATGTTTTATGATTTAAGTTAAAATCAATACAAGTTTGTCTCATTAAACGAGCATTTTTCAAATGATGGCTTACTAGTGAGGTTGTGATCACTCTTTGAGCAACCCTTTTATCTTTTTCCTTACTAGTCTTTCCAATAGAGGTTAGAGCATTAAAAATATTTTTTACAATAAGACTATTTTTTTCCAATTTTTTGTGAGACGAATCTTCAATATTTTTAATAATGGTCTCATTTTGTAAATATTAATTAATTGCACAAAAATTTGGCATTGTTCGGTTAATGTCTTGTTGGAAAAGAATTCATTGAACAATTTCGTAGACCACAAACAAATCGTTCATTGTGGCGTTTTCCTTGAAAGATTATCAATTATGTTCTCATCTAACTTTCAACCAACAATTTAGGGATTCTTTTGTAATTAGGTGTTGCACTGAGTTCATTTTCAACATTTTCAATAACAATTTCATTTTGAACAACATTTTCATTGTAAAAATAATTTCATTTACAACCACATTTCATTTCCAACATTTTATTAACAATTTCATTTGAACAACATTTTCATTATCCAAAAACAATTTCATTTTCAACCCATTTCATTTCCAACATTTTCAATAACAATTTTTTAACATTTTCATTCTCAATGTTGTTCACATTTTCATTTTCAATTTCCACATTTTCAATTTCAATGTTTTCATTTTAAATTTGAATATGATGTTCAATATTTTCAATTCCTATTTCATCTTCACTTTGTTGGTGTGAATAAGTCTTGTACCTAGTTTGTTCCTTTACTAGGGACTTAGGGGACTTAATTCACATGTTAAGTTTACTTAGGATATTAGTTGTCATATCTAGATAAGTATTAGTTGTCTTATCTAGAATTTCCACTTTCCTAGGTAGTTATGAGTTAGTTGTCTCATGTGATAGGGTTAAGACACTTGTCATGATCTTGTCTTATCTTATCTCTCATCCTTGCCTTTATAAGCAAGGCATCTCTAACATATTTTGCATAGCATTGTATTGTATTGCATTGATCATATTGTATCATAGTACAATCCTTGTTTAGTGGAATAGCATCTTCCATTGTTGCTTCTCTCTATCTCTTGTGGAGGTTCTTTGGTGTTGTAGATTGAAGATCTTGGGTTGATAACTACAACATGGTATCAGAGCTTTGAATCTGGCAAGCCCCTTCCATTTCTTTATTAGAGAGTTTCCATCAATTTTTATTGTGATTTTTGAGTTTCTTGTATCCTATATTGCATGCTTGCATTTTGGTGAGATCTGGTGATTATAGCACTTTTGGCTATAGTGGCAGTATTTTAGGCTGTCCCATTGCGTCCAAGAGGCTCAAAAAAGTCATATTTGGCTTTTGTTTCACTCAATTTCGTCACCATTTGCAACTTTGGCAAAGAAGGGTTTCGAGCTCAGATTTGGTGAACAAATTTTTACAGGAGCACTTTGAGCAAAAAATAAGCCTTCCATTGCGTCTGGGTGGCCATTTTCAATTTTTTTGATATATAATTTTCCTATATTAGGAAAAAGT